>OMOV01066325.1:9341-29771 GCA_900312565.1 Beryx splendens | reverse complement strand
AAAAAAAGGGAGGGAAAATGGCTGAATATTTTCTAGTGAATTTGTGATCACACTAATCATATAGTAATGGACTAGAAAGTGTTTACTGTTCCACTTAACGTTGAAGTCCCTGCAGACCCACTGTTGCTTGAGGGGGATTCTGCCCTGTTTGGAGCTGACATATAGGCTATATGGCATGCTATGTTCAGCCATATCCTCATTGTGTCTGTTAGAAGGACTCCTTGCAAATGGCAATAGATTGACCAAAGCCTCAGACACAGAGATCTGACACTGCAGTAAATTAAGTATCCATCAGATTTTTTGCTTTAGTAACATTTCAATTGAGTATATGTTTTATTATTTACTTGCTATGTTTATGCAAGAATAACTATTATATAATATTAAAGTATAATAGTCAAAGTCAGAGATTTTTTTATTTTGCTTTAAAATGTCTTTATTTTTGCATTATTTTAGATTCCCCCCTTACTTTTCTGTCTTTTTTGAGACACCTTCATCTGATCTTATGTGAAAGGATAGTCAGGATGACCATGATAAGTCTTTAGGCTAAGGGAAGAGGCTTGTCCCAGAAGACCCTGAAATTGAGGTTCAGAAGAGAAACAGTGGGGAGAAGAGGTGGGATGTGGTGGAGTGATGTGAATTGAAATGCAGCATGGGGAGTGAGGCTGATTATTCTGTTTGGGAAGTTAATTGAAGGAAGGTGAAGCAGACAGGGCCTCATCTCCCAGCCTCCTCCAATCTCAGCCGATGATTATTGTTAAATAGGGGTCTGTTAATGAGTGAATTTTATGAATTGTCATCTTTTGGGGGTAAAAAAGAGGCTATCAGAGGGAGAAATAGGAGTAAAGTGGGTTGGGGGCGGCAAGGATAAAGAGAGGGTGCTGTCATTCACACATGATTGACTCCAACCTTTTGAGAGCAGAGAGAACCTGGGCGCTTCTCTGCACTTTTTAAATCAATATTCATTCGTCCTTGAAATGTTCCAATTAGAATAGTAGAAAAAAATAATCCTTTTTTTCCCTTTTTTTCAATTTAAAAATGCATAGCATACCTTTTATATTACCGGTAGCATGTTTTTTTCCCTTTTGATCCTATTGTTTTTATGTAAGAATCTACTTTTCTACCTAATTTTTAATTTAACTGACACATCAAACAGCACTAATGTGTATTCTGATCCAAGCTAAAATAAGATAAGACTATTTTTGCAAGATGGCTGGGAGTTAGTTTACCTAGAATGGATCACTCTCCATTGGAATAGTCGTTTTTCAGGGAAGAATTATTTAATTAGGCCCTCTAATAAGCTTTTCAGTTGGGCAAGGTAGGCCATGCAGTCCATCTCCCTAATTGGCTGCAGCAGAACTTACCAGGCATATGACAAAACACCAGCAGTACTCAACTGTAAATTGCAGGAATGGCAAATGAAGTAAAAAGTAATATGATTGTGTGTATGTGTGTGTGTGCGTGTGTGCGTGTGTGCGTGTGTGCGTGTGTGTGCGTGCGTGCGTGCGTGCGTGTGTGTGTGTGTGTGTGTGTGTGTGTGTGTACATACGTACATGCACGTTGGAGTGACCCACATGAATATAGTAATGTATACAGTATGTGTAAGCGAGTGAGAACCTCAGCAAGGTCTCCATGATATCTCTTGATTG
The DNA here is from genome assembly GCA_900312565.1 of Beryx splendens. Classification (NCBI taxonomy): domain Eukaryota; kingdom Metazoa; phylum Chordata; class Actinopteri; order Beryciformes; family Berycidae; genus Beryx; species Beryx splendens. The sequence continues at coordinate 28,125 of OMOV01066325.1, read as the reverse complement.
TGTGGAAAAGATCTTCTATGCTATATAAATATGTAACAGTTGACATGTTTATATCCTTATACATAATCACACTGTATTAATCATCTTGTTTATGTACCTGTATGTTGTCCTTTTCAACATTTTTAACATGAATATTAAATTGTATTGTGAATCATTGAGATCGTTATTAACACTAGAATTGCCTTGTGCTTTGTTTTCCAGGTGACAGCAACTGAAGTGCTGCCAGCAAGCATGTTTTTACCTGTACCTGGCCCAGACAGAGAGTCCCAAAGCACCCCCCAAGCCACATCCAACTCCAACTCTGAGGACACAAAGAAACAAATTGGTTAGTGCCACACTGTGTTAGAAATTTGGAGTTTACTTTACCATAGGCTACACTGTTTGTTTTACACACCATGCAATAGTTACTGCTCAAAATGTTCTTTGTTTGTTTTGCAAATACATTATTAAATTCATTACATTAGTTTCACACAGGTATAAGATCCTGTAATGAGCACTAATGATGGCTGAGCATACAATAAATGGGCTGAAATTAAATGTTGTGTTTGATCAGGTGTACTTATTTTATTTTTTGGAAAATACATTGCATCCTCTGTTGAAATTACTTTTTGTTATGCAAAGACTTTGCAAATGTGGGCACATAATTAATTATTCTTTCCTTTTGGTTTATTTATTGACAGATGCATCAGATGCTGATCCAGAGAAGGGGGTTTCAATTCCTACAGAAATAGCTGAGGCTCGTAAGTCACCTCTGGAGGATCAACAGTCCGAGAGGGATGATGCCACAGGATTCCTGTGTTGGAAGAAAGGCTGTAACCAAGTCTTCAAATCCTCCAACTCCCTCCAGATGCATTTCAATGAAGTTCACAACAAAAGGCCCCAGTTGCCTGTTTCGGATCGCCATGTCTACAAGTACCGTTGTAACCAATGCAGCCTGGCCTTCAAGACTGTGGAGAAGCTGCAGCTCCATTCACAGTACCATGTGATCAGGGCAGCCACCATGTGCTGCCTCTGCCAGCGTAGCTTCAGAACACTGCAGGCCTTGAAGAAACATTTGGAAACCAGCCACCTGGAGCTGAGTGAAGCTGATATCCAGCAGCTCTACGGGGGCTTATTGATGAATGGAGACATCATGGTCATGGGTGACCCATCCCTTGGTGAGGAGCATGGAAGCCTGGGAGAAGATGACAAAGAGGGGGAGGAAAGTGACCCAGAGGAAAAACAAAGCCCAACAGGTAGTGACTCTGGCTCATTGCAGGAAGATTCTGGATCTGAACCCAAACGTGCTCTGCCATTCAGAAAGGGTCCCAACTTTACAATGGAGAAGTTCTTGGATCCATCTCGTCCTTTCAAGTGCACTGTATGCAAAGAGTCCTTTACACAGAAGAACATTCTTCTGGTTCACTATAACTCTGTCTCCCACCTGCACAAGGTGAAGAGGGCCCTTCAGGAGTCCACCACTGGTCAACCTGAGCCTACCAGCAGCCCTGACAACAAGCCATTCAAGTGCAGCACTTGTAACGTGGCATATAGCCAGAGTTCTACTCTAGAGATACACATGCGCTCTGTTCTACACCAGACCAAAGCTAGGGCGGCCAAACTTGAAGCAGCAGGGGGGAGCACTAGCTCTGGGAGTGCTACTGGTTTGAGTGGTGGAGGATCCAGCATCAGCACTTCAACACCCAGCCCAAGCCCAGCAACTAACTCAACTACTAGCTCTAGCAACCACAGTTCTTCTGGGTCTCAGACAGCTCAGAGTATTTTTGGAGGTAACCACATGAGCCAGTCTCACAGCATTGAAAGCCTGGGGAATTCTTCAGTGAGCTGTCATTCATCACCATCTGAGAACCATGAAGTAAAAAAGAAGAAATTTGCAGACATGCTATCTGCTAGGGGGCAACAACAGCAGCTTCAGCAACAACAGCAGTTAGCTCAGGCCCAGGCCCAAGCTCAAGCCCAGCTTCAACAAGAGCTTCAGCAGCAGGCTGCTCTTATACAATCACAGCTCTTCAACCCAGCACTTCTGCAGCACTTTCCTATGACAACCGATGCGCTTCTCCCTCTGCAACAGCAGCAGTTGCTCTTCCCTTTCTACATCCCTGGAGCAGAATTTCAACTGAACCCAGAAATCAACATCAGTAGCTCAGCACTTGGCCTGGCAAGTTCCTCTACCTCCTCCCTGCTGGAGGACCTAAAGAACTCAGCCCAGCAAAGCTGTCTACAGCAGCAGCTGATGCACCACCACCTTCAACAGCAACATCAACAGCAGCAACAGCAACAACAGCAGCAGCAGCAGCAGCAGCAGCAGCAGCAGCAGCAGCAGCATGCCCACTCGGCCCAGGGGCAGATGGCATTACTGCAACAGAGTGCTTCTCTCCTCCAGCAGTCTGAAAAAAAGCAAAAACATTCTTCTCACAATGAGAAAGACAGGGAAATACAAAGAGATAAAGACACAATTGAAAAAACTGAGGAACATGTCAAAGATTCTACAGACAACAAGGCAAAAGAAAAAAAGGACATGCAGCAGATTTCAATTAATACTAACCACGATCCTGGATTGCCTCCACCAAGGATTGCTTCAGATGCTCGTGGAAATGCAACTAAAGCACTTCTGGAGAATTTTGGTTTTGAGTTAGTAATTCAATACAATGAAAACAAGCAGAAAGCTCAGAAAAAGACAGCTGGGACTGGACCTACAGGATCAAGCGGTCCAGGTGGGATAACAAGAGTGGTGGACCCCATTGAGGGATTAGAGAAACTGGAATGTGAAGCCTGTGGCAAGCTGTTTTCAAACATTCTCATTCTGAAGAGTCACCAGGAGCATATCCACCAGGCCTTCTTTCCATTCCGATCCCTTGAGAGATTTGCTAAGGAATACAGAGAGCAGTATGATAAACTCTATCCACTGAGACCCCCTACACCAGAGGCTGCACCGGCTCCTCCACCACCACCACCTCCTCCTCCTCCTCCTCCACCTCCACCGCAGCGAGCACCCACACCAAATATCCCTGTCTCTTCTGCCTCGCTTACACCTCCAACTGTACCTCCCCCACAGCCTCCGGTTTCTATGGCACAAATTTCCATGCCAATGGATCTGCCCCTCTTTTCACCACTCATGATGCAGCCAATGTCTCTCCAGTCTTTGCCTTCTCAGTTGCCTTCCCAGTTACCCTCTGTTGAGTCAGGCCTGGCCTCAGATCTGGCCCAGCTCTATCAACAACAGCTCACACCAGCCATGCTACAGCAGCAGCAGAACAAGAGGCCACGAACACGGATCACAGATGACCAGCTTAGGGTCCTGCGACAATACTTTGATATTAACAATTCACCCAATGAGGATCAGATTAAAGAAATGGCAGATAAATCAGGGCTGCCTCAAAAAGTCATAAAGCACTGGTTCAGAAACACTCTATTCAAAGAGCGCCAGCGCAACAAAGACTCACCGTACAATTTCAATAATCCACCAATAACTACTCTGGAAGACACCAAAATTGACTCGAAACCTCCTTCCCCTGAGCCCCAGAAACAAGAATGCTACGGAAGTAAGAGATCATCCAGGACTAGGTTTACTGACTACCAGCTGAGAGTGCTGCAAGACTTCTTTGATGCCAATGCTTATCCTAAAGATGATGAATTTGAACAGCTCTCCAACCTTCTGAGCCTCCCCACTCGTGTAATTGTTGTCTGGTTCCAGAACGCTCGCCAGAAAGCAAGAAAGAATTATGAAAATCAGGGTGATGGAGGAAAAGATGGTGAAAGAAGAGAGTTGTCAAATGACCGCTATATTCGCACCACCAATCTGAATTACCAGTGTAAGAAATGCAGTCTGGTTTTCCAGCGTATATTTGACCTAATAAAACACCAAAAGAAGCTGTGTTACAAAGATGAAGATGAGGATGGGCAATATGACAGCCAAAATGAGGATTCAATGGATCTTTCACATGAATACTATACCCCCTCTGGGTCCTCCTGTCACACCCCAATGCCCTCCTCCTCAAGCCTCTGCCCCCTCCCACCCTCCACTTCAGCATTCTCACACCTCCCATCTACCGAGAAAGAGGAGGCATCACCAGCCAACACCTCAAACACTTATGATGAGAAGCCTAAACAGTTACCGGAAATGTCTGCCGATCCACGTGAAAACCAAACTTCAATTAAACAGGAAATTGTGCATCAGCCCCAATCTGAGACACAGCACCATAGATCTCAGCGAGAAGAGAAGACTCAAACAATTCCCAAGGCCATCAAACATTCATCTCCTTCCTTCTCTCAACAACAACAGCAGTGTGGTCCCTCAGCCTCTCAGACAAGTCAGGCCCCCTCTCAAAGCGCTCACCTGAGCCTCAACGCACACCTGACCTCTGCCTCACAACAGCTGGCACAGCAGATGATCCCTTACCAGTGTGAGCAGTGCAAGGTTGGCTTCCCCTCCTTTGAGCACTGGCAGGAACACCAGCAATTACACTTCCTCTCTGTGCAGAATCAATTCATCCACCCTCAATTCCTCGACCGCCCGATGGACATGCCTTTCATGCTATTTGATCCCAGCAATCCTCTTTTGGCAAGCCAACTTCTCTCCGGGGCAATGCCACAGATTCCCAGCAGCTCTGCCACCTCTCCATCCACCCCCACCTCCACCATGAACTCCCTGAAGAGGAAGTTGGAGGAGAAAGCAGGCACTAGCCCAGGAGAGAATGACAGCACAAACAGTGGAGAGGAGCCACAGAGAGACAAGCGGCTTAGAACCACCATCACACCTGAGCAGCTGGAAATCCTATATCAGAAGTACTTACTAGATTCTAATCCCACACGTAAAATGCTCGACCACATAGCTCATGAGGTGGGACTAAAAAAGAGGGTAGTGCAAGTCTGGTTCCAAAATACCAGAGCCAGGGAGAGAAAAGGCCAGTTTAGGGCAGTAGGGCCAGCTCAAGCTCATCGTAGGTGCCCTTTTTGTCGGGCTCTTTTCAAAGCAAAAACTGCACTTGAGGCACACATTCGCTCTCGTCACTGGCATGAAGCCAAACGTGCTGGCTACAATCTAGCTCTGACTGGTATGTTACCTGAACAGGAGGGGATGCAAATGAAAATGGATGTTCTAGATATATCAAGCTATTCCCAGCTTGCCCCCACTAACAATGATGGACAAAGCTCCTCCCTGTCACCAGTGAACAAAAGCATGGATTTGTCTCCCAGGGCTCTACTGAGCCCTTCATCCATTAAAGTTGAGGGTATGGAAGACTTTGAGAGCCCAACCATATCCTCTGTAAATCTCAGCTTTGATCAGAGCAAACTTGATAATGATGACTGTTCGTCTGTGAATACAGCCATCACAGACACAACCACCGGTGATGAGGCCAATGCTGATAATGACAGTGCTGATGCAAAGCACAGCCAAAATAGTGGCGATTACCTGTCTAAGTCTGGGGGCACAGCCCCCTCCCTTGAAAATGACGACCAGATGTCCTCAGGGTTGGTGAGCCCTGCAACGAGCTATTATGCTAAGGACTATGAAAATGAAAATATGATTGACTACAGTGAGACCTCCAGCCTTGCTGATCCCTGCTCTCCAAGCCCTGGAGCTTCAGGCAGCAGGAGCATTGACAGCGGAGACCGTCCTGGCCAAAAGCGCTTCCGTACTCAGATGACCAACCTCCAGCTGAAAGTGCTGAAATCCTGTTTTAATGACTACAGGACTCCCACTATGCTGGAATGTGAGGTACTTGGCAATGACATTGGACTTCCAAAGAGAGTGGTTCAGGTGTGGTTTCAAAACGCCCGTGCCAAGGAGAAAAAGGCTAAACTCAGCATGGCCAAGCACTTCGGAATAAATCAGACGTCCTATGAGGGGCCCAAAACTGAATGCACTTTGTGTGGTGTCAAGTATAGTGCTCGCCTCTCTGTTCGTGATCACATTTTCTCCCAGCAACACATCTCTAAGGTAAAGGATACCATTGGGAGCCAGTTAGATAAGGAAAAAGAATACTTTGACCCAGCCACAGTCCGCCAACTTATGGCCCAACAAGAGATGGACCGCATTAAGAAGGCCAATGAAGTTTTAGGACTGGCACAGCAGCAAGCCATGCAACAGCAGGGGATGTTTGATAACCCCGCAATGCAGGCTCTGAATCTACAGTCAGCCTATCCAAATCTGCAAGGGATCCCCCCTGTCCTTTTGCCAGGGGTTGGCAGCCCCTCCCTTCCCAGCTTTAACTCATCTAATTCAGGTATGTCTTCATTTGGCAATCATTCACTGATATACAGATACATTTTTGAAGTGCAGAGTTGACAATGATTTTTTTCCCCTGCAACTTAATTCTGTTGTAATTAATACAAAATATTGTTGACAGCTGTTAATATATACAGCGATTATATAAACTGCACTTGTTCAGGAAACTATTTGGAAAAATAATACAATAGGAGTTCCATGTTGTTACTCTCCTTAAATGAATTTCTCGTGTCATCAATCAATCTGTCATGCACACTTGTTTACACTGGCACACATAAAATGACTGTATAACATAATACAATTGTGTAAGGGCACTTTGTACACATTTAATCTTGACTTACTAGTCACCGGAGAGAAGGTTGTTTTTTTCGAGTCATACTTTTTAGTAAGTCATTCAGTAAGTCATTGACATTAATTTGACAGTTTGTTCCGCAAGTACAAAAATGAGACATTATGGTAGGTACTTCTTTAATGCAACAGATAATTATGATACAAAATCCAGACAGGGCAAACTTGCTGACATGTGCCATCAAGTTTACAAGCCCCTTTAACTACCATCACTGAATTGGGAGAGCATGAAATGCCTCTATAGAGTGAATACTAATGGATCACTGTATATTCTGAGCCACTTTCACTTGGCGAACATTACCTGAGCTTGACCTCATTATCATTTGATGTACATGTTTTCATTAACCTTTTCTGTGCCTGTTTATAGACCAGTAATGGACGCCATGACATAAAACTGTTCATTTTTTGCTATCGACTAGTTGTATAACCTTTTATTTTATTATCAAATAACCTTGCAAACTTTGAAGAAATATACCCATCAATGCTTAACTTTTTTTCCTTTTTCTATATTTTCACTTTTTCCAGCTTTAACTCCTCCAAAACCTCCAAACCTCCTGAACATGCCTGGTGCCAGTGTTCCCTCACCTAGTCTCCCCACATCTGGATTACCCAACAAGCCTCCCTCCTCATCCTCCTTGGCCTCATCCAGCCCAGCCCAGACCAGCACGTCTGCCTCCCACTCAAGCCCCAACTCCACCTCCATATCCACCTCCTCAACTGCCCAGTCCGGCTCCCGGCCCGAACCCCCCAAAGAGCGTGACACTGAGAGGTTAAGAGAGAAGGAGAAGCCCAAGGAAAAGGCAGAGAAGTCCTCGACCCCATCTTCAACAGGAAGCACCCCAGCCCCTTCCACTTCTGCTGCCAGCGCCAAGAAGGAGAAACCAGACACAGCTGTACCTGCCACCTCTATGCCCACACCTGGCATGGAGTATGTGGTAGACCCTGCCCAGCTTCAGGCCCTGCAGGCTGCTTTGGCATCAGACCCCACAGCTCTCCTCACAAGTCAGTTCCTGCCCTACTTCATGCCTGGCTTTTCCCCGTATTACGCCCCTCAGATACCTGGGGCTCTCCAAGGGGGCTACCTACAGCCGATGTATGGCATGGAAAGTCTCTTCCCCTACAACCCAACCTTGTCACAAGCACTGATGGGCCTGTCCCCAGGGTCCCTGCTGCAGCATTACCAGCAATATCAACAGAGCTTGCAGGAGGCACTACAGCAGCAGCAGCGGCAGCTTCAGCAGATCCAGCAACCCAAAGCGAGCCAAACTCCAGTTCCCCCTCAACCTTCGGGGGATCGCAAAGAATCTGCCAAAGATCCAGTGAAAACAGAGGAGCAAAAAGGCAACCCCCATAGTGAATCCTCTTCCTCCTCCTCCTCCTCCTCTCACAATAAACTACCCTCCGAGCAGAACGAGATGGATGGCAAAGCTGTGGACCCTCATCTAGACCAGTACATCGTCCCCAAGGTGCAGTATAAACTGGCATGCCGCAAGTGTCAAGCAGTTTTCACCAAGGAAGAAGCGGCTGTTACCCACCTTAAATCTATCTGTTTTTTCGGTCAGTCTGTGGCAAACCTGCAAGAGATGTTGCTGCGTGTCCCCGGTGGCGTAGGTGCAGGGGCTGGAAGTCTCTATGACTGCCTGGCTTGTGACACCACGTTGGATGGGGAGAAAGCACTCAGTCAACACCTGGAATCGGCATTGCACAAACACAGAACAATCAATCGATCAGCCAGAAATGCCAAAGAGCACGCTACTAGTTTATTACCTCACTCTTCAGCCTGCTTCCCCAATCCTAACACCGCATCTACCTCGCAGTCTGCCACTCATCCCATCAGCAGCCCCCCTCCCCCGCCCACAACATCAGCCACCATGCCATCCTCTGCTGTCTCCTCTTCCCTGTGCTCCTCCTCTACCGCCCCACTCAACACCACAGCTGCCGGCAAACCCTGGCCCCAGGCCCCTTTCTCCAGAGCTTTAGCTGGGAAGCCCAATGCCAGTCCCTCCTCTTTTCCTCCAGTGTCCTCACCTTCAACGGTTACCTCAAGTTCATTGAGCACCTCAGGAGTTCAGACCTCGATACCAACAGACGTCTTTACCGACGAGTCTGACTCTGACAGCAGTCAGAAGTCAGCAGACAGGCTGGGCAGGACGGCGGAGGAGCCGCAGCAGCCTGGCTTTGTCAAAGACAGTAGTAGTTGTAGTAGTAATCTTGCTAGTGTAGGAACAGACTCCATCAGATTGTAAAAGAGCTTTCAGTGATGGACAATATTTAAAAAACACAAAAGACAAAAAAAAACACAAATGGAAAAAAAATTACAAAAAGCAGCGATGTTAAAAATACATTTAAAAATATACAAACCAATTTCAGAAAAAGATGTGTAAAGACTAACTGCAATTCCAAAGCTTGTAACCAAAAATTTAAATGTTAGTGGATTGTTTTCCCATATCAACATGCTGGTTTTCGTTTTTTTTTTTGTTTAGTTTGTTTTTTGTTTTTTGTTTTTGTTTTGTTTTCAACAGAAATACATGCATACTAATATATGAGAATAGAAAAGATCACTGCAGTTATGTTTTGGGTAATGATAGAGGAATGCTGTACTGTATGGCAATGGACTGCCTCAAAGTTGATAAATGGCCCAAGAACCCTTTTGACGAAACACAAGTCAACAAGCTGTCCCTTTGTTTTGTAATTATTTCTACTTAATAGCACAGCCACAAAAAGCCAGTATGTACTGTATGGGAGAATAGTCTATCAGTTTTCTTGCTATTTAAGCATTCAGATACCAATGGCTTGCAAAAGTAAAAGAATAATGTAATGTCTATTTTATTCTCAGGTCAACAGCTCACAGATGTTTTTCTGTTACAGAAATCCATGTTTTACACCTTTTGTTTCTAACAGGAGATGAACATTGTTTTTTATTTTTCAGAACTTGATTTAATAGAAAGTTTTAAGATGAACGAAATTATAATTAAGGCATAGTTTCTGGGCATTCAAAAAGGGTAGATGATTTGCTGACGTTAACATTTGGAATCCTTCTAAAGGGGGCGGGGAGGGGGGTGGAATTAGCAATCCCATTTTACCCAGACAAGGAGAGCATTGCAGACATGATGATGGGCGATAAAAAGATTTTTGATTAAAAAAAACCTTCTGTATTTATGATAGATATGAACATTTTTGGTGTTAAGTAGATTGTTGCATTGGAAATGAATTTAAACAGTATGGTAGATTGAAAAAACTTTGTGTACATTTAGCTTTTGTATCGTCCAACTTTAAGACGCTTCATTTGATGTTGTCTTGGTCATTCCGATAGACTAGATTATGGACAGGTAACTTATCTAAACTTTATTTCTGTCTTATTCTCAGCTTCTTGGGAAACATTCACCCAAATGCCCCTCCTGACAAGGCAGGATCCTCTCTTTTAAAATGATTTTAGTTCTATGGTTTGGTTGGTATGACACTAACCAAAACGAAAAAGATCCTGGGTGAAATGTTGAAATTGTTTTATTTTATTTTTGTGTTACCTTTGTGCACTTATCACTGTCTGACTCCTATTTTTCACTCTACTTGTTCCTCTCTTTTCGCACTTATTTTCTCTGCTCTCCTGTATTTGTAGATATATACACTACAAAGCAGGTCTTTCGTTCTTCATGTAGTGTGGCTACAGTCTTTTTCAACTTTATTTTCATTTAGACATTTTTGTTGTCATAAATGAAAATGAAAAAAGAATACTAATAATAATTCTCACGCTTTAAAACAAAAAGAAAATCCAAAGACTAAACACTTTCACCATTGGTGCATAAAGATGAGAAAAGAGGCTTCTTTATACTTGAGAATTTGTTGCTGTTTTTAGAGGAAAGAAAACAAAGTTTTAAAAGATAAAGGAGTACGCATCAGAGTTGCCGTTTTTGCTTCTTTGCAAGCAAACAGGTGGCTTTTTTACGTAAATACCAAGAATACCAAAAACCAAAAAGGGCCCTTGTCCTTGCATTGTGGAGTAGCACCGTTACAGAGCCATTGCAGTTTGTAAGATAGAGGTTATTAATCTTTGTTTGACTTTTCTGTCACACTCAAAAGTCCATTTTTTAAGAAAATGTATAAGGTCTGGTCTTCGAGGACATACGTTTTGCTGCTAATGTAGAATTTTGAAAGAAAAAAAAAGAGTACCTAGATGCATGCTCATTTTGCTTTTGGCTAAGCTTTAACTAAAACAAACAATAAACCAATTTCTTGCCTCTGCGACACCTTTTTTTTTTCTTGTTGCAAAAACGGAACTTTGAAGACTGTGAATATATGTTCCAAAGGACATTTTGCCGATTTTCTTTTTGAACAGACCAATGTTTAAAGCCAATGATCTATAACGTTTGTAAAGAACAGTGCATTCCAAATATCACAATGGATTTTTCTTAAGCAAGGACTGATCCTATTTCATTTAATTGCTTTTAATTGTCACAATCTATTTTTTTCTCATTTCTAAAGTGACTGTAAGCTGTTGTGTAAATTTAGCATCATGGGTTGCTAAGCAAAGTGACCTGGTTATGTCATTTTGTGCTGGCATGGAACATTGCTGAGAATCCCTCCATCCAGTCAAGGTTGTTGCTCACTTGTTAAGCAAGTAATAGTGGTTACCAAAAAAATGTATATAATACATCTGGTACTGATGCGTCTGATAGGTTTAGTATCATTATGCCGCTCAACTCACAACTAGTCTCAGAAGGAAACAATGGCTGTTTTGCTAAGGAGTGGTTGCCCCCTTCCTGGGAAATCCACTGGTGACTTGCCCCATGTGTCTGCAGGGTGCCACTTCCATGCATAATATAGATTACAGGTTTTAAAGGGACGTCTTCATTCCAAAGCATTATTTCTGGAAAAAGCAGGAGGTTTTTTGAAGATGTCCCTTGGTTTCAAATCGTTAAGAGATATGTCATGCTTTCATGTCCAAAGAAGTTACCCACTCCATCTTATTGCAATGGAAATGGATGTGCATAGGTATCCCCACCCTCTCACAGACAAACCGATGAACTCAAATTGTATTTAATTTCTTTACACCAAAACCAAGACATATTTAAATTTGTGAAGAACTGCTTTTCGGCCACTATTGTATAGCAAATATGTTCGCCCTAACAAATACAATGCACAATCTCAGAAGTGTGTTAAAGTGCTACGTCTTGCAGAGCAATGTGATTTGGTGTTAATACTTCAGCATGCTGTTGAAATTCAATTGATTTGGTCTGCAAGCTTGCCACTTCTCTAAAGTCCAGTTATCTGAAATACTGTTCATATGTACTTTCTTATTTTGGAGAATTCTAATGTTGTACAGTTTTTTCTTGAATACGTTTGCTTTATTTTAATTTTCAGATACAATGTCAGACATGTATTGTTATTTTCTTATAAGTATTTGTATGTTATTTTAGTTTCTGTATATTACTTTTTCTCATAAATTAACACTAGCTTTAATTTGAATCGCTGAAATTAAAAAAAACAACAACTTTATTCTATGACCTGGCCACTTTATGGTGTGATAATGTTCTTTATATTCATTGTCTTTATGACACTGTTTGATCTCTTATTTCCAAAGTGTAATCTTTGTTTTGGGCTCTTTTGTGGAGGACAGTGTCGAGGTCTCTACATCAGATTCAGCCAGCATGGACTGTGTGAGTTTGTATGTTTGTGTGTGTGTTTCATAAGAGCCAGCATCAATTCAAGATTTTTTTATTTTTATTTTATTATTATTATTATTATTGTATTTTTTTTTTTTTTTTACATTTCATTTTTAATATACTTATTAACACACCAAAACAAACTGAACCACAAAGCTGGAATATGAATAACTGAAATTTAGGAAATCAAAATTTAAAGATAATAATCAAAAATGAGGAGAATGATGATACCGAAGCACTGAGCAGTTTTTACTTTGATTGAATATATGAATGTGGCCAAAGCTTTATGCAGTTGAAACAAAAAGAAAAAAAAAATTACAATTTGTGCCCCAGATAAGTGTATATTTTATTGTGGCACAATAGGCTGCAGTGGATAACTGGATCCGCTGAGTTACATTGGGATACTTGATTTTAATGGACATTTACAAAGAGAGATAAAGACAAGGTTTTGCTGTAGAGGTCGTCTTTTGCCCACTGTGAAAACGAACGTGTACCTGTATACAGATATAGATATATTTAAAACAAGACATCAACTTTTTTGTTTTGAGATGAAGAAGGAATGAAAAGAAAAAAAAGGACTCTGGGAAGCTTTGGAGATCTTGTTAGGAGGACGTGAGAGGCTGTGGGCACACCAAAACTGGGCATGGGAGCCAAAGGCAGGCTCAAAACAGCTTTAATATCACCTCCTTATTTGATTACTGACAACTCTGTAATGGGAACGGACTCTGGAACCAATGGACATGTGTGTCACAGAGAGGAAAGCCCTTAGATGAAACTGAACTTAAGTGGCTCCAGCTGCCTCTTTCTCCCTTCTGTCTCTCTCTCTTTCTTTCCCCAGCTCTGCCTCTGCTTCTGCTCTTTGATGGACATTTTCCACATTTCAGGACAGGATGGACAGAGATGCTTGCTTCATTTTCTCCCAGTTCATGTTGCTGCCCGTTTCATTTCCTTGTGCTTGTCTCTGATTGACAAGTAAAGCTCTCCAGTCAGAAGGCGGCTCACCCCTCTCTCTGTTCATTACATCATCTAAAAAGAGGAATGAATAGCAGAGGAAGGGGAAGGGTTCTCTAAGCTGTCATTCTTAAAGAGGCAGTTACACACTAAAAAAGCGTATCAACCAAAATTAACAACCAAACTAACAAACAACCAAACAACCATTTGCTCCAACTTCAAAGATGAACTGTTACTTGGAGCTCTCTGTTCCTTTTGTGACTTCTGGTGCCACAATGTTTTTTTATGCTTTTAGTTTTTCTTTTTGTTTCCTTGAATTACTCCTCCTCCGAGCCTCATAAGCATGGCTCTGTGGCTCCAGGCAGCCCACCCGAGGGTAGAAAAAAACAGCCTTGCAATGTACAAAAAAGAGCAAGTTAAACCAAAAATGTTGTTCTTGATGTCTTTTCTATACTGTAGTCTTGTTAGCTTTTTTGTTACTGTAATTATATGATGAAGATTTCCAAACTGTACCAAATTACATGGAAACTAACATACATAAACCACATGGAACTTCAGACTTTTAAAGAAACTTTTGTCACAAAACCTTGTTGTCCTAGTTAAGTTGATTGTAGATGGTAATTGAATATACTCCTTTGAAAATATTTCATCAAGTATGTTTCTTGCTCATTGTGATACATTAAAAAAGTATGAGCATAACATGCGCTGGTTTTGACTCATCTTTGAGTGTTGTGGTGTTTGATCGCTGCTGTAGAGTGAGTGTCTGCACAGCACAGGCAAGTCTCGGTCTGACAAATGTTCAGGAATGTTGTTGCATATTGGGAAAAGAGGGTCGTCAAACTTTTTGTTTTTGTTTTGTTTTTGAAAGAGAATTCTCTTGCAGTAATATTATTTTGAGGTGGATTGTGTGACAGTACAGAGGAATTACCATGATGAGCAACAGTTCCCTCTCTATTTACTGAGAGTTTGATTCAGGCCTTAAGTACATGAGATGTACCAGCCAACACAGAGTTAACTACTAACTAAAAAGGTTCTACAGCTATATAGTGGAACTATACATTTTCAGTGAAGGAGACCTTAGCAGTGTTGAATATATAACTGCAATCATCACACTCTGGTACTTCACATTCACATTTCCACACTGCAGTGTTAAAACTATAACTGCTAATCATTGATTTAATTAATACATCGAAAGAGTGATCTTGTCACATCCCTTTAGCGTCTTTGAAATTCCCTCTGCCCTGAGATACATCATCCGTTATATTTAGACCGCTGGTAGGGATGCTCAGTGGGCAAGCCTAATTAATACATATTAAGCAACAAATAAGGGCTTCTTCTTAATTAGAAGTGGCTGGCTGCAACTAATGTAATCAGAGGCTTTGAAAATTGAGGCTTAGAAAAATGCAGCTTAAAATGAGTTGCATTGTAAAAAGCCGTACTGTACTTTTTAATTCATCTGGAGTGACGGTGAAAGTGCAGCTTTGACATTTACTGCAGGTTTTTGAGTACTTTGCACATACTGTACTGTACTGGATAGTTGTACTGAATATGTTGAGTGTGTATATGTCTCTGTGCTTTGTTGCATGAATATGAGGTCCGACAGTCACGAGTATCTGGATTGTAATCTATCACTGTCACCTTTTCCAACTTGTCTATAGGAGCTGAATGCTGGTGCGACAGGTTTGGGGGTGGGACAAACTCTTCCCCCTCATTTCTGCAAGACGCAAGACAATGGTGCCTGTTCGCTAATACGGTGTGAGCTGCTGGGCTGAGGAATAGCATTTTCAAAGTTCAAGTTCAGTCGTGTCCCTTTTAAATTTTACATACAGCCTAAAATGAATAACTGCTAGGGGAGTAGAGTTAAACTGACATTTTCTTCTCATGTTAATTTCGAAAGGGGCATCCTGTACACAGTTAGGTTATTATTTGTTTTTAGTTACAGTATGTGGCACATTGTAGTCTAAACGGCATGAATTTGATTTAGTATCATCTCTCGGCAGCATACAAAAAAATCTGTCCTGCCATAATGAGGGGAAAAGGTCAAGCAAGGTGTAGCAAGAAAGTCAAATGTGTTAATCAGAATGCATCTGAATTCTTAAAGAAAATTCATCAGTCACATTTAAAAAAAAAAAAGTCTTGATTAGGTTTAAATATAATACTGGAGGGCTGTCAATGTAATTAGATCTTCTTTTTGAAAATAAAACAGTGAAGTAACAGCTTTTGTGGTAAGGCCTCTCCTTGCCTCTCCAGTGAAGATTAATTTGACACACAAGAGCATGTACATCCATTTTGATGTTTCCTAAAGGAAGTGTGCTGATATTATTGCATTGTGATATTTGATGGACTGCTGTACCGCTCAAGAGATGACTGAATTGCTTTCTGTTTTATTATAAATATGAAATAGGAGGTGAATCCTCATGCTGGTTTTTAAGAAAACTATGAAAACAAGGTAAAGTGTTTCTGAGGAGCATCAAACCTCTGAAGAGAGTTTAAGGAAGGGGCCATCCTGTCTCAAGCAATGGGCCAGATTCATTGGCCATGTTGAGCCAATTAACACGCAAGGGCACATCCCGAATGAATTAAAAACACTCTAATCCGATCAGTGTGAAAAGCAAGGCCATTTCCTTCACAGGCCTGGACCAGATGGCACTCACACTCTGATGCTGCATTGAAACAGGCCAGGTCCAGTCACAGAGTGTGAAATTGGGTTAGCGCCTGAGTCTAACACAGGCCCTGGGCAATCTGAGCTCCCAAACCCATGCTGTCTTGGCCTAAAGGTACAGGACCCACCTTACCAATCTTGGGCCCCATATTTAATTATCATCCTCAATGCGCCTCACTCACTCAGTCATTTCAGTCAGTGGTGGATCTGACTTACAGCTGCCTACAGTCTCTTGACTCCTTAGCCCAATCAGCCTTATACAAGTATCCTAAATAGCCCCTGACATACCACAAAATATTCTTTCTTGGGTCCTAAGGCTACAGGTCTGTTGGATAGAATATCACAGACTGTGTTTGTACAGTATGACCCTAGCTGGGTGGTGATGCCATGCTGAATCCTGAGCTCTTGCTTTGTCGAAATAATGGCTTGGTGGGGTTTCCAAAGCTCTCCAGGGTCAGCTTTCAACATTTGCAGTGAATAAATGGTACAAATGTTGGATGACTCTCATCAAAATGACTACAAAAGCCACAGTCATGAATAGCATGACTATGCAATCGTGAGCATTGTCTTAAATGAAAAAACATGGCTCTGTAATGGTTGCTTGGCTTTAAGGATTGGCACTACCACTTGACACCACAAAGGCAGAAAATGAGGAGCAGAGGTTGGAAGGAAAACCACACCACCACCCATCCCAGCATGCTATTCAATTCAGTGCGTCGTGCTTCCATCTTAGCCAACAGAGGAGAGCCAACTCTGCCACCATAAACACACTAAAGTTCAAATGTGATGCGATGAATCTATACCCTACTGTCTATCATTCACATACACACACACCATCTTATGAGGTGTGGCAGGAGGAACTTGATGAGAAATTGTACCAAAGTATTTTGGACCTCAAGTGATGTGCTGTCTCTGATCTCAAACCTTTTGAGGGTTTTTCAGAACATGTTGAATGTGGAATTGTGTGTAAACTGTTCTGACCTGCATTGAAGGAACAAATTGGAGTGTGTCACCAGTAGATACTGTGGACATACTGGATACATTTGTGGCTAAGCCAATGAAAGTCCTGGCTAAGCAGGGCTGCTTTGCACATGAGCAGCTTGCTCTGCTGTCAAGGGTTAACCCCTGACAGGCAGTCTGGTGAAATAACATAGACGACCGTGAAGAACAGGAATTTCATCGCCAAGCCTGAAAGCCACAGAATCCTCCTTTCCACATCGCATACCTACTGCTCTTCTCTGTTTTCCTCCCCCACCCTTGTACCCCTTCGCCTAGCCACAATGTCTTCCTCCCCTATCAATGTCAAAGGCAAATTACACCAGAGCCTCGAGGACAGGTCAAACTAATTCAATCTCATCTGTCAGATAAAATGATGGGTGCGTAAGGATCAAAGGGAAAGTGAATGGGATAAAAAATTTAAAAGGGGGAACACGGGTTCTTTTGAATTACAGCCTGGTGTTTCCTGGTTTGAAATGGGCCAGCCCATCTCCACAAGAGCTGATAGTTGAGACAGGAATGTCACAGGGAAGAGGCAAGATAGCAAACACGCTGTAGCTGTAGGTGGGAAAAGAAGCAAAGGTGTGTGTAGCGTTGACTTCCTAGCCCAGTTTATGCCACTTACACATACTGCAATAATATTATTTATATCACCTTCATCTGTGCTATTGGACAATTAAAGATCTGATATTTTCATTTACTGCAAATCACTTCAAACTGCTTGCCCAGAAAACATGCTTAGCGATATACAACGCACACATTTCTGTTTATCACTGTTAGCCCCCCACCACCAGTCCAGGTCAAACGAGTGGCCTATAAACCCCTCCGCCTAAACTCCACCTCACTGGCTTCCCACCCGCCAGGGATTCATGCTGGGGAAGGTGTGGAGTGTGTCTTGGCAGGCTCTGGGCCTTGCCGGAGCATTTCCCGTCTCCTGGACACAGGATCAGGTGTCGCCATTTTCACAGCACCTTCTGGTTCTGTTTAACAGGAAATGAGGTCCATCAGAAGAACTCTGACCAAAACTGAGCCAGAATGGGCCCTGACAGGCAGGAATATTAGCCTGTGACGGCAGCCAGTAATTGAATGATCGGCTCCCCCCTCACTCGTAATGAAGAGAATATGTGCTGGGAATGTGTTTGTCCTTCTCTCTCCTTCGTCTGCCCTCTCCTTTCCTCTTTTCCCCTTTTTTACCCCTTAATAAATCATTTGTGGGGGTAGAAATAAGGGATAATTTTACTTCACTTCAAAGTGCTTCTCATGGTGTCATTTCTGTAACCTCAAAGTGATGATGCATTAAAAAGGCTTCGGGTGAGCTCTGCCTGAGAGTGTTTTCGCCTTGAAACTTAGCTGTGTTGATAGTGTCGTGAGAGAGCGAGCTGAAGTACATGAGAGATCAATTATCACACCTCATTTTGTTCTCATATGCAAAATGATAATGGGTGGACCATGTAAGAGCCCGACCGTCAGGTGGTGTATCCTTTCTCCATAAATGTGTTTCACAGATTGTCTGAAGGGGTCTGTTAAAGCCCTTTAACAGTTAAAAAGCTGAAGGGAAGAATGTGGCTTCTCCTTGATCTGTCTTCAATTGTCCCTCGGTGGACAAGATTTAGGAGTGATAAACCAATAGAATAAATCTAACACTCAGCATCATATCACCACACACTTTCATAAACATTACTTTAATATTGGAAAGTTTCTGAAAAACAAACTGTATCTTGTAGTCTTATGTTATTTCTATGTGTGTGTGTGTGTGTGTGTGTGTGTGAGAGAGAGAGAGAGAGAGAGAGAGAGAGAGAGAGAGAGAGAGAGAGCTTCTATGAGCGTGTGTGAGCACACTTTACTGCAAATGTATGTCTGTCTATGTTCCAGCTGTGCAGAGAACATGCGACAAGACGCGGGCTTGGGCTTGGGGAGGGGTGAGGGAGGGTGATGCGG
>OMOV01066285.1:0-11274 GCA_900312565.1 Beryx splendens | reverse complement strand
CTCGCTCTCGACACCGCGCTCTCGCGCTCTCACACACACACACACACACACACACACACACACACACACACACACACACACACAAAAAAAAGTACGCAAACCCACGCAAACACACACCACACAAACACAAACAAGGGCAGAGAGATGCTGCCTGACTACAGACTTGTCAGAGAACTGTAAAGCCGGAGGTGCTGCAGTCAGACCCACAGGTTCATGTGGTAAAGATAAAAGAAACTCATTAAAACATTAAGAGATAAAACACGTTCTGACACAGATATACAGTAGATAAATCCTAAAAATATCCTCCGTAACCAATTCGCTGGGACTCAAACGGATGTGGGCTGAAAACGATATTACTGCCGTTTCATCCCGTCTTAAAAGTCCAGTCCAGTTAAGTTAAGCGTCTGTACAGATTCAGATTTATAATGATCGTATCAGCAGATCATAACTCCACTGATGTACGGATAACGTCATTAGAAATACTGAAGGGGCTTTCAAAATGTTTGATCTTGGTTTCATACTTATTTCCTTTCGGGGCGTATCTGATACGGCGGCAAGCTTCTATAACTGTGCTAAAGATAAGTCACTATATTTAACAAAATCATACACAAAACGTATGCCTTGTGGGCTTTGAGCCACTGGTGATGTTATCAGTCAGACTGTGGAACTGGAAGGTTCTTGTTCTTTTAGGATTCAAAAAACAAAGCACTGCTTTAGTCGGGATGTCCCAAGAAGCCTCACTGACTTTCGACTTATCGACTATTACCGACTTTATTAGCAGATTGCTGCAAAGATTTCTCAGTGGCAGAGCTGCTGTGGAGGCAGAAATGAGTTAAAGCTCAGTGGGCGGAGCCAAAGAACCATGCGCAAGTTAGCTAACTGGCAAACTTGAATGGTAGAGAAAGAACTGTGGTCAAAATATGATGTTGGAAAGTCAGCAGCTAGCTAACTAGCTTACCTAGATAAGTATGGCTAGCTTGATTTTTCTTTTCTTCAGTTATTAGCGAGAGCGCTACGGTTCATAATATTACCTTACTCCTCTCTTACCTCTTGCCATTTCCACTGAGCTTCAGCCTAACGTGACATTAGCCAGAAAAAACATGTTTTGGCTCCGCCCCCTGAGGTTTAACTCGACCAATGAGATTATTCCAGGCTATTGGCAAAACCGGTTTGTCACAAAGTGTTTTACAGAGCAACAAGGACACAAAACAGCTAAAAAAAACAAAAACAAGTGAGAACATACACGTGTGAGGCCAGAGCTCGTGTGTATGCATGTAGGCTGTGTGTGTGTGTGTGTGTGTGTGTGTGTGTGTGCGTGTGTGTGTGTGTGTGTGTGTGTGTGTGTGTGTGAGCGTGTGTGTGTGCGTGTGTGTGTGTGCGTGGCAGCAGCGCTGCAGCATATTGTACAGTATTGTTCCAGGCGATGCATTGCAGTCTTTTGTCTTAACAAAGCACACAGAGGCGGGCGCAGTGTGTAACGCCACTGCGATTCAAAAGAGAGCCTGTTTCTAGATTAAAAATAGCTGGCCTTCGCATGAGAACTGGGGGATTCCCCGTGTGCAGATACATAGTGCCATGTTTTTCATTCAGTCTGTCCGCAGTATCATCTCGCTGCTATGCACTGTGTGACTTACTGCCACCTTTGATGTGTCAGAACAATGGAGGGAGTGAAATCACTGCATTAATCAACTCATAAATCAGCTTGTTAACTTGTTAATCAGCTTATAAATTTACTTTTTAACTAATTAATGATGTAGCTAAAGGCTTACATCATCAACAAGCCACTTCTACAGCAGGGTTCAACTGATTCAGGGTTTTCAGTCCCATGCCAGAAAGTGAATTGGAAGCAGATGCAATGAAACCCTGATATGTTTGACGTTATATTTTCTTTGTCCCGATGTGGAAGAAAATGTTGAAAAGTAGTAAGGGATATCAACAGGAAAGTTGTTCCTCACATCAATTATTCTAATTCTCTACACAGCCATCTATGCCATTATATTTTTTTTGTCCTGATGTGGAAGTTGAAAAACAGATATTGGCTTGAAAAGCATTGCTCAACAGTAACTATGCCAAAGGACTTTACCCCAGTGTTGCTCAGATTTGGCTTTCAAAGAGCAGCTGTGTGAAAGGCTATTTGATCTCAGACATTTATCAGAAACTGTCCCATCACTTTTATTTCAGTGATATTTTGATGGGCGTTGTATCAGTGTTATATATCTCCACTAGATTTCCCCTCCCTGGGGATTCCTCATCTTTTTTACCCAAGGACTCAGATGATGCGCGGTGATAATAACGACTATATTTGAAGTGTGCCTTTCCTAACAGAGAGGGAGAATGTTGGAAAACAAATGAAAGAGAGGTAAACAGTATTAATCAGCGACTGTGAGGGCGAGGCTAGCGCTGCTGGCTCCATTACGCTCTATAGTGGCGGTAGTGAGAGGGGATTAAGGTTCAGGCTGGGTAAATGATACAGTAATGGAGAGCAGAGATACCAGGATTAATGTCGCCTTTGTGGTTTATTTAATGTCAGGCATACCAGTGCTTCATGAACACATTCATTCTCATCTTGGTTAAAAGTCACAGGTTTGATCCTTGCTCAATATCCGTCCATCACCAGACTAAGAACAACAGCGAAAATGCCTGAAATGCACATTTTCAGACCCGTTTCAACAGAAAACGTGCGGAAAAAAACAAACACAAAGTCTTTTTTTTCTTATTCATAACCCAAACACTGTTGACAAGGAATCAGCAGATGCAACCGTTACAGCCGTCTGAACTACAGCTGCACTTTGGCTCCTTCCCCAAGTGGAACCCGTTCATTCATTTTTTCATTTCCCATACACGCTTATTCCTATGGAGCCTGTCCCAGCATGCATTGGGGCAGGTCGGCAGTCCGTAGACACATACTAACACAGACGGGCAGACAAACACGCTGACAATCACACCTATGGACAATTTGGAGTCTCCAATCCACCTGGCCTGCTTGTCTTTGGACTGTGGGAGAAAACCCAGGAGGAGACGCAAGCAAACTAGAGGAAAACCAGGGACCAGGGACCAGGGACCAGGGACCGGGGACCAGGGACCAGGGACCAGGGACCAGGGATGGGATTCAAACCCAGAACCTTCTTGCTGTGAGGCGAAGAACGCTAACCACTAGAGGAGTTGTTGAGAAACTTCACGTTTTGCTCTCTTTGCGGCCATTTCAAGGTAGAAGGAACGGTCTGGCTGAGAGATACTAGAGTTTTGAGCTTCAGTATTGAATCATCTGTATAGTACCAATGCAGGATAGATGCAGGATAGATGCTTGATGGACTGGGGAAGCGGGGGAAAGTGTGGTAGGCTTAACGTCTTCTAAAACAGAGGTTTGGTTCATGTGGAGATTTACAGCGCTGTCGCCACTTTTCCCTCTCTGATGGAGCAGCGTTACAGTCTCAACAGGCCTCTCGCTGAGATTCACACAACCGTACATCAGCTTCCAACGATATTTCACACCGGCCAACGTATACATTTCAGCATCATAAACCATATATATGACTTTGTGCTGTCCAAACATTTCAGCGGGTATTTAAACTTTACATGTACCTTTAAATCTCACTGTATCAGGCAGCTAGACTGTTTTTGCTGAAAGCATTCCAGCTTCCATGCTATGAAACGCAAAACAGAGAGAGAAGAAGAGATGGAAAGACGGTCTAGGAGAAGAAAATATATAGTATTGGTGGGTGTAAATGGGTTTGAATCCAACTGATAAACTTCAATGCTTAACTTACTATTTCCCTTATCTCTCCTGCCTCTTTACATTAAATACTCTAATGATGCAGAAATACCATGAGGATAAGCTTTGAAAATAATGAGTTCACTTGTCACCAGGTGATGTGGACAAGTTGCTCCTGTTTCCCCTACTGGGACTCACATTCAACTCTGCTATGAACTAAAGAAGAGTAACCATAGAGCAAGTCTAATAATCAATGCCACCAATAATAACCACCTCATCGGATCAGCAAATTACTGACTTTATAACGAGGATATTGCCCTTTAAAAAATCATAATCGAAACAGTCACTCCTCTACATCCTCTAATCGTGTTAACTTCTTGTAAATGAAATTATGGTGAAGTTTAACAATTTGCTTGGGACCCCCTGGAACCCCCCCTCAAGGACCCCATGGTGGTCCCCGAACCCCACATTGAGAACCACTGATGTAGGATTGATTTTAGTGTGTAATCCTTCACAATTTCCCAACAGTTGTAGCAATAAACTCACTACTGACCACAGACACACTGCAAATCCCTATGGGAGTATTATAGGAATATTATAGTGATATCATCGGAGATTTAAAAAAAAACAACCCCACAGTAAATTCATGCTGGAAGGAATATAATAGGAATATTCTTGTGGTTTTTGGATGGGGATAGCCTACCTCTGTTACTGACCTACATATTTCACCTCTGCTCAAACATCTGTAACCTACTTATGAGTAATCCTGCAGCAGCCTCAGAGCGGATTGTCCCTGCTCTGCCCATCCAAATGGCTCCAATATGCTTCTTTACGCACGCAGAACCTGCAGCCTGCGCACGTCTGTCTACACAAGCAGTCCAGTTTGATAAACAAGCCGAAATAGACCACTTTCTCTCAGCCTTGCTTGTAAATTCTGGAATGCAGTGTTTTAACAAGTCCAGTCAAGCACGTTTTTTTTGTGTGTTTCCAAAAGCCTGCCAAGCCAGCCTGCCAGCCAGCCAGTAAGAGCTGCAGCAAGCGGAGGCGTAAACACCGCCGAGCCTCCGCCAGATGAAATATTCCTCTAACGAAAATTCACGTCATCTCCTATGGGATCACTATAATATTCATATAATAGCCTATTCCTATATGGCGCCGTGCAGCTCGTCTGTGATGCGTGAGTTTATACAGACTTTACGACAGTTTGTGATACTTTTCCCCCCTATGATATTTCAAAAAAAATATCCCTATGATACTCCTATAGGGAATTTTGTAATAAAAAATTAGTTTATACTGGCATTATCGCACTTTGTGGTACGTTTTTCCTCGAGCATCCCTATAACATTACGGACTAAACTGTGTGACTGTTGTACACAATATCAAGTTTACAGTGACCTTATCTTTCCCATGGTATCCCTATAATATTCCTAAGATATCCCTATAGGAACTGAACTATGTGACTTTGACACTCAATACTGAGTTTACAATGATCGTATCGCACTTTGTGGTTCTTTTTCTTATGGTATCCCTATAATATTCATATAATACTCCTGCAAGGACTTTCTGGCTATCCCTTAACTGGATCTATTTATGATTATCTTTTCCAAATTACACAAATAAATACATAAACAATGTGACTTTGGTGCTAAATAGTGATCTTCTCGTTCTCGCACATGGTAGCCTATCTCCTATGGTATCCCTATAATATTCCTATAGGGATCGAACTGGTTTAAAACAGTAGCTACTTTTAGGTGAGGGGAAAGCAGCTCTTACCTGTGATATGGACATGTTCAGATAGACAAAGAGCCCGGTGGTGGAGGCGATCTGCAGCACCACCACCACGATCACCACCATCGCCACCCACATCTTGGACGGCGCTTCCCGGCGTACCGTCCCGTTCGGCCCGCCGGCCGGGACCATCATGTAGGTGGTGGACTCGCTGCTCACCGATCTGAAATAATCCTGCTGCTGCTGTGCGCTCGGAGTGGCCATGGCATTCCCGACGCATGAGTAGACCACAAAACCAAGGGGACAACAAAACAACAACGGCAACAAACAGCCTCCGAAACCTCCGACCGACCGAAAATTGGATCAAAATTAAATTTGCGTCTCCATGCGTCCGCCGCCAATGGAGCTTTTCATTCGGGGGGATAGAGGGAATAGCAGGAGGGAGAAAGAAGGAAAAGGGAGCTGCAGACAGGCTGGCAGAGGAGGAGAGAGAAGACGTGAAAAGTTAAATTGTGGGTCTGCCCATGCCTGGTCAGCGATCAGCTGCTGCGTAAAATGAGATTGGAGCTGCTGGAGGAAGCAGCGCTGGTCTGAGCAGCAAGCAAGAGACACCGAGAGAGAGAGAGAGAGAGAGAGAGAGAGAGAGAGAGAGAGAGAGAGAGTGAGTGTGTTAGGGCCCACGAGGAATACAGGCACCAGTTTCAAAGACCTCTCTATTTCTGCATCTTCACAACTCCAGATCAAAATCAGGTTGGATACGTTCTGTGACTCACATTTGGGTAACTGCAGCAGGCGTAGCCATCACTGGTCTTACAGCAGGTAGAGGAATCAGAGCAGAGAGTCCCATCAGGACATGTGATGGCGCAGGACACAACACCCCAGCCCACCACTCCCACAAACAGCCACGCAGTCATCCTCAACATCTAGGGAGAGAGTTGGTTATTAAAACACTCATTTGATCCAGCTAAACCTGACACAGAAAGTATTATGTTAGAAAGAACAATAGCTGCACATGCTTTTCACTCAGGTTTGGTGACCAGATCTGAAACTTTTACTTTCACTTCTGTGGCAGTGTTGCTGTTAACTTACGGTTTCAAATGTTCAACTGAGCTTGCACTGAAATCTTATTTTTTCTCTCAACCCCATAACAATATATGAATTGTATTTGTAAAGCATTGTATATCGCTGGTGACTCAACATGATAGGAAAAGATTTGATAAGAAATCTCTGATTTTGTCACGTACCTTGAACCCAGTTGGTGTTTTGGAGTGACTCAGTGGCTTCCTGTCATATGTTTCACATCACACAGGGTAACACTGATAAAACGCTCTGCTCTTTATATAGCAGGTTTGGCCCTCCCATTCAACATAATCAGGAAGTAAAACTCTTGTCATGGCCCTGTCTGTATACATGAGTGCTTAATGTCAATGTAGGACAGTGAAGTTTGTGGAACTAGTTCACACCCACGCCCCATGGCCATACTTGGATTTTTAAAGGCATTTTGGTAATCGTCATGTGAGGCTGTACACATACGCTCTAGCAATCATTCACCTCACAGTCCAAACATGAAAGACTTGACTAGGTGACATATTAACCTTTGATATCATTATTTCTCTCTCACCCACTGTCTCTCACTTACATTGTTGTTTTGATCACCTTCTTTAAAAGCATCTTTCAGAAGAAGTGCCACGGTACAATGGATAACTTGCAAAGTAATAACTAGCTGAATGCTTTAAAAAATATTCTGATGTGCTGATGTTATGTTTAAAACCATATTGAAGAATAGAGAACACACAGTTTTTTGTTCTTTTTTAAGTTAAGAGAAGTGTACTAATGTGTTGGGTAGTTAAAAATACAAATGGATGTCATTCATTTTTACAAAGTCACCCTCAACTCAAATAAAAAACACTTAACAGTCGGCAGGGAGACTCATTGGACACGTGATACTGTGATTGTAGGTTGTATATTCTGCAGGAGGCCATTAAACAAGTCAATGACGGGTCATCTGCACTGCAGCTCTAACGCACAGATAAGGTTGGCACAGCTCATCTTTCACACTGTTTTGGTCTCATAGAAGAGCCTCCATGTTTGGCTCTGGAACAACCTTCATGTGAGATACACAAGAGGACCGTGAATGGTAATGTGCACAACTCTGAAACAAAAGGAGAAGAAAAAATCCCAAGATTAAAACAAATTGCAACACAAGCTCATCTGAAGGTACAGCGTCAGCCGCCCCACTGACCGCAATCTTTACAGTTGCAACTGTGTAGATTTGTTCCCTGTTTCCTCATTCCAAAATTACAAAATGATAACTTCTTCATTGGGATTTAATGCTGTATTAAATCTATTGGATTGGAGGTTAAATGAAATGGACTGTTTTATACCGTAGAGTGTCTTGTGATATTGTCTCTATAAGTTGGAGAAGGTGTTCAATCAAAAGAAATCTTAGTCTTGCTTTGTCATCCCAAGTGTAACACAGTGCATCATGGGACACACAGTAGAGATATCTGTGTGCACACCGGTCGATAATAATGCCATGAACATAATTTATTGTGGTATTATTATCATAGTACTATAACGTGTCACAGAATGGTGTCCTGTGGAGGACCGGGATGAGGTGCCTTTCAGTTTTGTCAGTTGAAAGTGTTCCTCCCTCCCTATATTATGCAATAGTACCATATCCTAGCACAGCACCTCTCTATACTGTATAATACAACGGCGTCCTTCAGGACAGGTACAGGATCAGGCTAAACTGCATTTCAGGGGAGGACACACCTAAATTGAACTGAAACAGAAACGTTGGTCACAACAGGCCTCTTAAAAACCGCCACTGAGGATGAATCCTCATCAACAAACGCTTGCAAATTCACTTTAAAAAAAATTTTGATAGTGAATTGGTGTGTAATATTCTGTTGGAGCTACTTCCAGTCCATATGCTTGGTCCTCTGGTTTGGAGATCTGGATGCCAAGGCCAGCCTGGGGGTAAGAGGCCACCTCAGGTGCTGCCTCACACAGCAGGTATGTGTGGGTCACAGTCGTCGCCACGAGCACAGCAGAGCACACTTACTCTGACAATAAGAGATACACACTAAACCAATATATCAGGCCGATAATTCACTTTTTATTAAAGGGATTGACAGCCCATCCTAAAAATCTGGCCTTTTTGTTTAGTATCACTCATGTGTACCACCTTTATCATCCACTAAGATTTGAGCATTCTTTAAATTCAATAACGACATAAAATAAAATGAAAAATGAAATACAATGGAGGGGCTACGTGGACGCCCCTCCCCCCCCCGTTATGTATAATGAACAGTCATTTTTGGATTCCGCTGCACAACAGTGGTTACTGTGGTCAAGGAACTTATCAGACAGGCTTCCTTCTGTATACACATGACTTCCTATTACTGATGTTCACCCGAGGGTGACAGAAGCAGCCACTGAAGAAACTGCTTTTAGTTTAGTTGCCTTCCCTTTAAAAATGAGTATGACTATATATTACTATAAAATAGATATTAAATAGCCTGTATTTCAGTCATTGTGTGTTATCATTATTGCTGTTGTTGTTGATTATTAAAACCCTGAGTTTTAATGGGCAGTTTTAGTGTCCTGGTCTTACTGCTGTTTCAGATGCTTTTCCACCCTGGCTGCAGTAATTCCACGGGAAGCACTGAATACTTTAATTTCTGGGGAATTTCTTTGCATGAAAATGGTCAAATTTGGAAAATGTTGAATATTGGAACAAATTACCAGCTATCAGCAGCTTCAATCCAAAAATACAACCCCGTATTGGTCAAAGCCTCAAGCAACCGATCACTGGCAACATAACACCAGAGGCTTATGGCTGCACTCCACATGTGAAAGCATCAGCCAGCGTACGGTGGAGAGAGAGCAGCAGGGACAACCATCACACTTTAGCTCTTCTCTTCACACCACATGTAGTCTTTGCCACTTTAGGGACGTTTTCATCTCATGGCTCTGGACGAGGCTGTTGTCAGACTAAAATACATGTTCAGTTTCAAACGAACTCCACCACAGCGTCTTGGCTGGCTTCCACGCTCCCTGGAGTCTTGGTCACACAGCAGGTTTGACCGTCAGGACAGATGTTGAGGCCAAAAGAAAACCCTCCACCATCAGCAACAACGCAGCACTCTTCCATATCGATGGAGAGGAAAAGACACTATCCAAGCCTTGGGAAAGTTAATCAGGTTTCACCAGTTTAACACTGTGACTGTAACAGGTCATCCATGACTGCTGGTCAGTGACCTGGTTTGTATGATGGACTGGAAGGTTTGAAGTCTCTTATATGTTTCATATTGTGTACTATGAAGAGAAACTATGTTCAATTATCATTGTGCATGGTAGCTGCTGACTTCCTTGTAGAGATGTTAAATCTGTTTACAGCCCCAAACAGTGGATGTACTGTAATAAGAGATAAACCAGTGCACATTATTTTCATGCAGATATCACTCATAAAGACTTGTCATTAAAATGCCAGACATGATGGATTGTTTAACCACATCTCATTGATCAACTTCTCTTTCCCCAACAACAAAATTAAAATGTCAAAATGTACAATATGTAGCCTTACTGACCTTTATGTTCCAGACCTGCCATGATGAAACATTAAAACATTAAACATTATCTTCCACTGATACATATTAAACCTTCACCTGTTTTAAATTCTTCAGTTGTCTCAAACTCTTCAGAGCAGAAGTTGGGGTGTAGCTGTTATTGACTTTCTGTATTTCTTGAAAAAATAAAAAGGTAAATA
Source organism: Beryx splendens (assembly GCA_900312565.1). Taxonomy (NCBI): domain Eukaryota; kingdom Metazoa; phylum Chordata; class Actinopteri; order Beryciformes; family Berycidae; genus Beryx; species Beryx splendens. The sequence continues at coordinate 1,060 of OMOV01066285.1, read as the reverse complement.
ATACAGTGGTATATGTCAAAAAAAAGAGAGGTTACATTTGGTTCAAGTCTTGCTGTGGCAATTGAACACCGGAGTTGAGCCACAGTAGAAAACCCCAGCTCATATGAGCAACCAATTCAGGAACAGTTTCAGGCAATATAAGGAATAATTAGAGCTCCAAACCACCTGTTGTATGTTGGTATACATGACCTCAAAGCCAGTTGGGTACAGCACAGTAACACCTCTCACTCAGCACACACACACACACACACCGTCCAGGGCAGGGTGGCCAGCAGGTCCAGGTCTGCAGACTGCACCATCACACTGAACCAGATCTTCTGGCTCTATCAGATGAGGTGCTGCTAACAAAAACGGCAGCTCGCTCAGAGAAACCCTTCCGGGGATTTAGGTTTAAACTACATTAATAACATTGGTCAAGGCTAAAACAAGAATACTTTATTAATGAATTCCCATTGTTTATACATTTACATTGCAGTGGAACTCAACTCCTCTTCTAATGGAACAATTATCCCTTGTATAAATGTTGACTATGTAGCTCACATCTTTTTTTTTTTTTTTTAATCACAAGTCCAACTTCAATATGAGGCTGGCGAGACAAAGAGGTCATCAGGTATACATGCATGACACAGGCACTAGCAAAACAGCCTCGTCTAGCGACTTCAGCACTGGAAATGCGAGATGTCCGGGTGTAAAGCAGAGGGGCTTCGACGGGGGCCGGTGCTGCTGGACAGGACCCATTAACACTGCAATCTCCACGACGAGAGAGACTCCTGATCAACCGCCAAATAATCTGCTCCGAGGCCCGCAAGCCACTTCCTGCTTACACACGGGAGAATTAAAACAGGAAGCAATCTCAAACGCAGCCCAAACATCTGCCATTTCGCTATTCAAATTTTAGTAGATGACGTCTACGAGTGACAGGTCACACAGCCTGAGGGCAGATTTATAATTCACATCTGCGCCGTCACTGACCTTAAATAAAATAACTATCTAAAAAAAGAAAAGAAAAAGAAATCACGATGATAAAATGAGAGCCACTCGGAGGGATGGAAGCCCCCCC
>OMOV01066231.1:3836-16996 GCA_900312565.1 Beryx splendens | reverse complement strand
ATTCTCATATTGCTATGAGTGTAATCAAATGCATATTCTGGCTTGCAAACTGTGCTCTTATAGCAGTCTTTCATTTCTTCAAGGCTTCTATGAAAATTACGTGACACCAGAACACTTAGATATGGAGGTGGGGGTGGAGTACGTGTGTCTGAGAGAGAGAGAGAGAGAGAGAAATACAGTTATACTGAGGGTGGAGCACAGAGGCCTAGAAACCTTTCAAATCTTTGAGCAGCTAGAGCAGCACATTCCCAGTGGCTTCTTTTGTACCAGTTTTTACTAGAACCTCCATCTGTACCTGTACACCTGCAAACCTAGGCATCATGGCTTCACTTGATAATGGCTTATCATTATCATTAGCGGTTTTACAGAACAGGCTGTGAGGTAAATAAATGGTGATACATTCCCTCTGTTACAGACACAGACAGGTCCAGGCCAGGTTGAACTTTCTTGTTCTGTCTGTGTAAAACTTCAGACATTACCTCACTACAAGGTCCTAAGAGTGATGTAATTAAAGCAAGCAGCCCAATCTATCTCCCTCACACTGATGGATGTTTGCTGAGATGGCAAATATTATTAATAATGTCCTTTTTTTGGCTTTGGAGGCTGCACCATCCATCAGGAATAGGAGGCCCCTTGGACCTGTTGTAGACAGCTACAGGCATCCATCAGTCTATCGATTTCACCTGGTGCAGGTGCTCCTGTCCAGCCCAATATGCTTCCAAGCCCCACAAAAGCTTTCTCTTTATAGCCTAATCCATTTTGTGTGTGCGTTTGAGAGTGGGGGAGAGAGAGAGAGAGAGAGACACAGAGAGGCAGAGTGTGTATGTGTGTCGAGATAAAACCCATCTTCATATCCATTTTTACATCCCAGAGTGTCATTATAATAACATATTTCATTAATCTAAACCAAGCTTTGGACTGGACCGCTGTCTAACGGTGCAAATGTATTTCCTCCATCTACTGTACCAAGGTCATGTGTAAGCCACTACCTCTTTACATACACACCAACCGCCACCATCACCACAAGTGCTTTCCAACAGGTTTGGTTCTGTATAATCACAATGTTTATGCTGCTAAACACTGTCCCGGGCGGCTGCACAAGTGGTTCTCAAAACCGACCACATGTGTTATTTCTTTGTTTCCTTGGCTTTAAATGTAATTGTGGAAGATAAAATATGTCAGCATGGATTGTGTCAATATCTATGAAACACAGCGTTGTTATAGAGGCTAACTTTTTCCAGTAATGATAATGATTATAACAATAAACCATAACAACTGCAATGAGTGTCAGACCGAGTCCAACCCGCTCCACCCTCTTCTCCCATCTAACATTACACTCGTTAAGAGAAACAGAAACTCTGGCTGGCTTAGGCCTCCAGATCACAGTTAAGACAATCTGAGTAAGTCGGGATCTCACTGTGTGTGTGTTACACATTCATCAGTCAAAAAAACAAACTGTGTCTCCATAGTAACTGTGAAGTATCCATATGGAAACTGTTCACTTGTTGTCCGGGCAACCAGATAGCTATGATCTCACAATACAGTTCAGCGTAGATCTTTCCATTAGGCTTTTGACTGAGGGCACGACGGCTAGAAGGACTCATAATAAGTTAAAAGCATGTCGCTCAACAGTCTCTGGTAAACACTGGCTCCCATTCTTTCTGGGCTAACAGTATAATTAAGTGCTGTAACACTCTTAACTTTAAGTACGTACAGGCATTTTGACTTGTAAATATTTTCTGAAGCTGACAGTAGCAGAAGGTGAAAACAAGGGACCAACCTGGGAAAACGAGCTCCCCAGAGTGCTCCGGCTTAACACTTTCATTCCACGCTATTCATTCAGTTTGAAAAGAAACATAACTTTTTTATTTTCCTTGATTTATTTCACCCATTAAAAACTCTAGTCTCACGCTAATGCTTACAAACACCATCGCTAATGCTCAGCCATGGCTATAAGCCATCTCTCTCACCATCTATCATCTCTGTCATCTTCCCAGAGTCCGCTGAAATTTTATTACAACACACAACCCTATGTAAAGAGAAGACGATTGCCAACACAACTCCAAAAAAGGCCAAGAAGTACCAGAAGTGTATAAAAGAAGGATATCAGAATTATATACTGTTTACCTACGTTGCTACTTTCAGTCGACTTGAGAAAAATGACACTGTTAAAACAGGAGTGAGTGATGATGAGAATAACAAATACAAATCTAAAGGTATTGTGGACAAAAAGTGACAGACTTGATAACTGAACAGTGGGGGTGGGGGGGGGGGGGGTTTCATCTGCTAACCCTGCCTTAAGGACAGCTTGTCCTAAAGCAGACTCCCAACAGAGGTAGAACTGCAAGGATTAACTGGATCTGAATATAATATTTCAACATAAATCAATTAACTCCACACACTGAATTCCTGGATAAAGCTGTTCTGTAATCTTCTCTCCAAGCATAAGGAGCTTTCCGTCAACACATTAATTCTGCCCTCTGCCAGGTCCAGCTACTCACAGTGACAGGAGGGAAAGAATATTACTACAAGGTTTTTTCCCCCTGAAATATCTGGCAATTCACTCTTTAAATCCTTATTATATAACTCTTTTTAATATCATCATAGCTCAAATTTACAATCACTGTTTTTAAGTCCCTGTGAAGTGTTAGTGAACTATAGCAGCAGTTATCAATGGTTAGCAGCATTTATAAATTCTCCAACAATATACTAATTTTATTAGATGTAATATGTATTACATGCAGCATATGCGACGCTGAGCTGCAGCGTGGTGAGACGAAGTCTTGTTTGAAGTTTACAACAGCGTCCTCCTGCAATACTTCACATTTACAACCAGACTGCCTCATCATGCACCCAATGTTGTTCCACTTTTTTGGACGTGAACCAGAGTTGTGCAGTCATTAATATCGGACTCTGTACAGCCTCTCCTGGGAAGAAGGAGTGATTCCAAGAAGAAAGAGGACAACCACACTCCATATGGCACATTCATGTCATCACAGGTGGACATGTGCTAGGTCACTTGTGCTTAGTTTTGGGGGGTGGAGAGGTGTCCCCTGACCATCTGGGCTGAATGCTGTTCCCCTGGAGAGTGCAGTCACACAGGCCCTGTGTGAGTCCGGCCCTCACCGTCATTATCCCTCTGCATGAAAACTTAGCTTTCTGGCACTGCAATCAATTCAAAATGAAGGTCTATTAATTTGTAATCTAATTCCTAATTCCTAATTCCTGACTATTTCTCATATACAGGAGTATAACAACCAGGGATGGAAATGGAAATTGCTACCAGCAAGCAGATTTCATGTGGATGAGTTGAACTTGAGGATCAACAATCTAACAGGTCAAGTTTGCCAGTCAAATTGCTGGCACAGCTATGACAACAGGTTTATGGGCTCTTTCCTTTTGCCTAGCGCCAAAGTTATCTCTCGATTACTTAAGAAAGTAAGAGAAATAAATAACTTGTACTGCCTTGCGCTCACATCGATCTCTCGCGTTCCCACAATCCATCATCGCATGATGAATCACACACACACACACACACAGGCACACACACACACACACACATTTGGAGAGGGTAAAGACAGAGACACTATATACTCATATATACTCAAAAATACCTTCAAACAGCGATCTTAACAATCGGGTTTCATACTGTAATCCTGAACTATTTATTTAGTCAACATTGGTCCGGGGAAAGAGGCAGCATAAAACATGTGCTTTCACACAAACTCTTAACCTGGACGCAATGAAAGAAAAAGGTGGGGAAGTGTTTGTTCATTGACAAGAACTGTGCATCTATTTAGTTATCTTCACTGATTTACTGCCTCCCCATGACAGGATAACCCAGTCAGAGCTCCCAAGGAGGCCATACTGCCTAAATACTGTCGTCTCTGTGATACCAGCCTCATGCACTGCAAGCATGGGTATTGTCTATAAAGTTGAGACTGGTGTAGATCAGTTCTCACTGTCATAAAATAAAGAGCATTTGGGTATAAAGGTAAAAACATATTCTAGAAGTCCACAATGTTGGTCTACCATATGTTCATTTGTATCATAAATTAGAGTCCTAATTTAGAAAGGGAGTTGTTCTTGTTCACAAATATTGATGGAATTCCAGGGAAGAGGAATAGCTATAACTGACCAATGCAGCACCATTTGCTATTGTTCATTGTGCACATGTACGTGCATGCATGCATGGGCAGACACGCATTTCATTTTAAGTTTACAGTCAACAACAGTCAAGGCTGTAGTCAAGACCACTTTAGTTGATTCCAAGTCAATTTCAAGACCAGGTTCAGTCAAGTTTGACCAAGACCCAAATAAGCAATAAAAAGTGTATATGTCTTTGCAAATGTTAAGGAGTTTCTTAAGGATCAACAGAGATGTACAGTAGATTGATCTGCAGGAGCTCTGTGCCTTTCAACATACAACTAATCAATGTGTAGGATTTTGACTAATGAATGTATAGGAGAGGACCAACATATACTATACACAGTTATAATCCCTTAAATTGTTTGTGGCACTGGGGAGAAAATAGACAATGGTGGACAAGGTGGAGGAAAATTTGAAAATTTTAGGTGGGAAAAAAGTTGAGTCAACATCCAATAATGGCAGAGACCAAAACAAGTCTAAGTCAAAATAGGCAGGAGACCCAAAACGTCAGGAAAGTGTTCTTGACACCAGACTCAAGTACTGCAGCCCTGACAACAGACTAAACTATCACTGCAACTTACGTTCCCAGCACTTCTTTGAAGTCATAATGTTCTTTGATGTCTGATGTCTTCTTTTTCCATCCATTTCCATCCTCTCCAAGAGGCATCCTAGAATGCTGATCGGATTCGCCACAGCAAAACTACAGGGGGGGAAAAGCAGAATAAAAAACTGAATATATTCAGAGTACATACAATCCATTTTTTACCTTACGCATGAGTAATCAGATAGATAAAACTTCAAGATCAAGCAGGCCATGGTAAACTGAACCAACAATGAAAATAATGACTGGACCAATGATTTTCGATTAACTAAAAATGTAAAATTCCCTCAAACGCAACAAGGTTTTGTATCATGTTATACTGTGTCTTCCATCACTTTCTGATGCTGTCTCTAAATGGTAGCCTACATACATCATTCAAACTAACAGGGGTAGAATATGGGGTCAAAAGACTGAGAGATGCTTGATGTGACATGCTTCAACCCACTCCTGCAGTACATATTTAATGTAATTACGAGTATTTAGGCTAAGATATTGGGCATCTGCATCATTTTAATAGATCCATTAGGGCTTGGCTGACTGATGAGATTGTTACATAAAACCTTCAGCCATTAAACCATCGATTTCCCTAATTAAGTGTCCTGGTTATTGCGGCTTGCTTGCATTTATAAGACCTCTAGTTTTGATGGGATTAAATGACAGAAAAGACATACCTACACCACAACTTAAAATGGCAGGTTTTCTCTGCTTTAAAGCATGAGATCTGATTATTTCCCTCCAGTAACAGCTTGAAACTGGTCAAAGTAAAAGATAAGAAAATATTGAATCCGTAGATGCAGTCAAAACCTGTACAAGACAATAAATAAGAATAAAAAGAAACAAACTAAAAGAGCACTAAACACACATATTAAGAAGACATGGCCACTACAGTCGCAAAAACAAATGCATGGTCAGTGAAAGAGGCAGATGAAAGCTGGGGGACATTGCCTATATATAAAGCTGAAGCCCTTGTCCCTGTGCAGAACATTTAGCCTATGGGGCAGTGGAGGGAAAAAACAGTCGACTGCTAGACCTGAACAAATGTAGGCTGTAGCTTTCTGCAGGGGATAAAACCGAAAAAAGAAAACATACGAGTTCTGATAAACAACAAAATGACAATTGCGTTCCAATAACAGAAGCTTAATTGAAACATTTGATAAGGGGAAAACCCCCGCTAACCGGACACCCTTTGAATTGGGCTATTGGGCGTGAATGACAAGCAGAAGGGTGAATGGAAACACAAACATATGACCGATGCTATGTCTGAAATATTGAATAACTCCGTTTTCCCCGGTGGTGATCATGCAAGCAGGTCCTCGAATTGAGAAGGCGGTGTGGGTGCGCGAAACGTACTGCAGCGTTCAAGGGTATGCCAGCCAACCAGCCTGCCCTACAGCATCTTTAGGTTAAATTGGGAGGCTGCAGACATGCGACATGGACGCGCGTCAAAGGCACAATAAGCTGTTCCGAAATATAAATAAACGACTCATTGTAATAGCTCGGCAAATATCTCCAATCGCTGAAAAACATACCTAAATGGCGATGTGTACGATCTGTTCTCCTTCCCTCTGGGAGCGATTTGGCTGCTCTGCTTGTGCGCAGCGCAGGGTCCGTTCAGACTTCTTTTGACGTCAAGAGAACCAGACGTCTATGAACGTAGTGCAGCATAAAATCACTGTTCTCTCATCTGTGGTTCAGGATAGTCAGGAGACAGCCTGTTATGAGGACATCCTTTTGCACATCTGCTTGTTATTTTGTGAAAGAGCTTGGCTGCCAGGGATAGACAATAAAGCTCTTGCCTTGGCAGTGCATGGCGAGGTGGGTCGTGCAGACTAACCTTAAGCTTATTAAAAAAGAAAACGGCAGAACATGTCATGGTGAATCATTTAACATGCAACACTGACAGTCCACAGGCCGTGTGCACATTACAAGTATCTAAATATACAGTGCTGAGGACCTAATGTGTATAACACTGAATGTTGGTGGATGGATAAATGTCTGGTTTCTATAGGCGTAATGTGTATTTTGTAGGGAATATTTGCAAAGCACGGGCTGTGGTCCAGTGCTCTTAGGCAACGCCCTGCTTCACTCTCAGCAGCACACACTCACTCACACCCACTCACACTCACTTCTTGCTCAGCCACAGTCTTCTCTGACAGTGGTTCTCAAAGTGAGGCCAGGGTCCACCAGGGGTCCCAGGGTCCCCAGCTAAAGGGGTGTTTGTGACATACATCATCTTGTGATTTCACTAATTTCACTAAAATCCCACTCCCTTATTAGTGCAATGATATTGTATAAGGATTGCTATTTCGTTCATAAATATTTCCCTGCTGTTACCTCCCCACCTTTGCAGCCAGGTAACACAACCCCCTATAGAAGAGTTTACCTTTAGAATCATAGTCATGCCTTAAATCTTGTAAGACCCAATCACTTATCCTTAAGTCTTCTGTTAATTGGTTAGGGTCACACATCATGCTTTGTACCTCACATTCCTTCTTTGTTCCAGCTTGTACTGACCGTTTTACTGCTACAAGACAAGTTATCTCTGTTTCAAGACCAAGTAGCTAGGCCCTTGTTTGTTTCAGTGTATAAATCCAGCTGCACGTCTCCATGAGGGTGTGCAGCCTACTTTGTTAGACAAACTGTGACTTGCTGACCCATACGTTTGCAATAAAGAAGCTATACTATTGGACACTCCTAACCTGAGTCCCGATTTCCTCAACAGTCCCCTGGACAAAGTCTTAACAAGTGGGGATCCTTGGTCTAACTAATGCAGATGGTACCTATTTAGAGATCCTTCATGTGAAAAAGGCTGCTTAGAGCATTCCTTGATCACTTCCCCCACCAGCTGTAAAGATTTACACAGTCTTTCCAGATTCACTCCAGTGACTCACTGAGTGTTTGGCTACTGCCTCTCCCCAAGGCCACTGGTTTATGGAGATACAAAAGGCCAAATGCACCGTGGATCAAGACCAAAATGTCCTTGTTTATAGGCATAAGCAATGGAGTAGGCTAATGGATACCAACCTACTGCACAAAGATGCCCCATCATCATGCTTGTTGGCTGCAAATGTGATACAGACATTGATTGTGCAATTTTTTTTAACATGGATTTACTGTTATGAAGCAAATCACTCAATTGATTTTTATTATATTTTATCTGGTTTTCTTTTGTTCTGTGAACATGAATTTGAAACTTCTACATCCATGGACTATAGGCCTATCTATCTCAGTTGGAAACATTTTAATATAGTGTACTGTGGCTGTCCCATCACCCCCCCCACACACACACACACACACACACACACGCACACACGTTTCCATTGCAATACTCCAAGGGAATATCACAACAGGGATAAAATACAAGCTATATAATAGCCCCAGTCTTTGTTCAAACTATACCTGCACAGTCAATTGATATATTGTAGAAATATAAGTAATTACAATTAACAAATTTCAAGTCAAGAAATACACAATGGCGTGTGTTCACATGAATAAGAATATATTATACTGTATACTATAGCATACAATTTAACTACTTCCCAAATGTGTCTTCCCTGTCTCTCCACAAACCTACACTACTGTTTACAAATTACCGAGTTATGACTTTTTTGTTTTTACAGTCTATGGATGATACAGGAGCGCTATTGCACAACACTGTATTTCAGCACTACTACAGTACTATTGAGTGAAGTACCACCCCTAAACTGAAGGGGCAGTGATGCCTCGCGCTGTTGCTTCCCTTCACGACTTACAAAGAAAATACAACCACAACTTCCGGGCAGGAGTTTTCAAATAAGACTAGCTATTTTGCTCAGGGAACTACGGCAAACTTTGCTCAAAAAATCAGGTAAGATCGGTTTTTGAATGCAATTCTCTTCGTTTATTTACCCCCGCGCGTATATTTTCGCTAGTTTTTGTAGCTTCGCCGTGTTAATGGGAAAGCGTAAAGCCAGCTAGGATAATACGTTAATGCTAACTGTCGGCGCTCGCCCTGCTTTGTTTCATCCATCCAGGCTGCGCTACCGTTAACCACTTTAAGTTTACTCTTGCTACGGTTTTGGCCTTTTTATAACTGCTAACGTGCAATAGTGTTAGTCCTGTTAACTTCTGCTGAACGAATGTTAATCGAATCAACTTTAATAACCAGTTTGACACTTGTGTGTTTTGTAGCTAGCAGGCTAGCTTGTTATCAAACCAGCAAGCTATGTCAATGAGCTCCAAGAGGAGAAGAGCCACTTCCCCCTCCAGCAGTGTGAGTGGTGGGGGAGACTTTGACGATGCCTCCTCCTCTACTCCTGGAAGTGGGAGAAAAAGAAGAAGGACCTCCAATGTTCCTGCGGTAGACCCGGTAAATGCATTTTTTTATTTGTTTTTTTTATCCAGTTTTCGCTGTATTGCTTGCAATGAATGGACTTGGCATCTGTAAGAGTTAGTGACTGTAATGTTTTCTCCCCTCCAGATTGCTGTATGCCACGAGCTTTTTAACACTGTCAGGGACCACAAGGATGATCAGGGGAGGCAACTTTGTGAATTTTTCCTAAGGGTACCAAAGAGAAGGTAATGTAACCCATAGGCCTGGGTCAAGAATCTGTGATACTGGAAAATCTGTTATTAAGAAAGTTGACTTGCCCAAGTAAATCCTTTTAGTCAAGTGGATGACGATCATACACACGCATCGTGTAGAGATTTGACAGTTGATCCACCAGCAGGTATTTTCTGAGTAATTTTGACAATTGCTGTGATGTCTGTTCTCTCTTCAGGAATCAGCCTGATTATTATGAGGTGGTGTCCCAGCCTATTGATATGACAAAGATTCAACAGAAGCTCAAGTCGGAGGATTACCATGATGTGGAACAGTTTACTGCAGATTTCCAGCTCATGTTCAATAATGCCAAATCATACTACAAGGTGGGGAAGAATTATGAGCTCTGCTGCTGGATAAGCTGCGTTCTTATTAAGCCCATGTGTGGCACACATCCACTGACCAGACTAATTCTTTCTATATTTGGTTTTCAACAATTCAGGGTGAAAGTGAAGAGTATCAGGCTGCATGCAAGTTGTGGGATATATATTTGCAAACGAGGAATGAGTTTGTGCAGCCTGGAGATGGAGACGATGATGATGAATATGGTGATGATATGCTGGATAATCCAGGAATGTCAACTGAAGATGAGGTAAGTATTTTTAGTTGCTAAATGTATTTTTGAATCACCTTGCCTCCATCACCATCATGCATGAGCCTAATATATCAATTTCCATATGTGTAACATGTTAAAATGCTAGGACAAAACCCTTCTAATGAATGAAAAATAATTTTGAATGTTTTTAAATGTTAGGTCATTTCTTGCATTTAAAGTAATTTGTATTAAATTCAATAAAATGCCCTCCATAAAAATATGTGTTTGTTATGACAAACTGAGGCCCAGCGTGTCGTGGCAGAGAACTAATCCCTGCATATTTGACTTGCAGACGCCAACTGGCTGTTTGAAGGAGATTTTGGAGCAGCTCTTGGAAGCTGTAGTGTCCCACACTGACCCCTCAGGACGTCTGGTCAGCGAACTTTTTCAGAAACTGCCTTCCAAAGTGGTAAGTCCTTCAAAAGTCTGTTGACCTCCATTGAGACTACTGAAATTGGGATTCAGCTAGCTATAGGTGTTAGTGGAGTCCTGTACAGGTACTAAGATTCAAATGGTGATTGTAAGACTTCAAGACTTTTCTTTTTCGAAATCATAACTGATGCAAATATCTTAATCCTACTGTTAGCCTCTGAGCACTTCTACTGGAACAGTAGAGGGTTATGTGCTTTGAAAAAGTGTAATTGTAATAGAGCCCAAATACACATTCTTGAGACTTGCATACCACCAACGCCAGAAAATGCAGCATGTCCGGCCAAGGAGGCGAAGTCTACTTTGTGCCTGTCCAGGATTCCACTAAACTAAAGACAACCATTTTGGTTCTAATCAAAGAAAGTTGATTAGGGTAAAGTCTATTTATCAGCTTACATTCACAATTTAATTCAGTCAGTCACTATCCAATTTCTTATCACTGAATTTGTCTGTCCTTTCCTAGCATTACCCAGACTACTATGCTATTATAAAGGAGCCGATTGATCTGCGAGCCATCGCTCAAAGAATACAGGTATTCAGTTCATTCGCTGACTTAATTGCTTTTTTGTGCATCTTTCTTAGTAATATATCACTGTATTAGAGCTTGATTTATGTTTTTTCTAACCAATGCCAATTTATTTTACTTCTGTAGATTGGATACTATAAAAGTATCAGTGGTATGGCCAAGGACATTGACCTACTGGCCAAAAATGCCAAAACTTACAATGAACCAGGATCTCAGGTTTTTAAGGTATACTCTTTCATTCTTATAGTTCTTTTTATAGTGTGCATTATATCCCAAACGTTAACAAATGTTCTCTTGCTGTATAGGATGCTAACACCATCAAGAAAGTCTTCATCCAGCGGAAGACTGAACTTGAACATGCAGAGCCCACAAAATCTAGTCTTCGCATCAGGTATGTAGACACCATGAAAGCGTTTTTATCATATATTTTCATGCGTCTCTCTAATGCAAGTCAACAAATGATCCTTTGATTGAGAAGAAATCCTGGCAAGATTGTTTCTTATATGCTGTGTGTCGTGCCTGTGCACTGTTACTATTAAGAAATCGCAGGTCTGTCCAGGGGGACCGTCTCTCAGCCATCACCCTCTCACTTCAGTATGGCTCAGAGAGCGAAGATGATCCCGTGCTGTCTGGTAAGTAAAAGCACTGTAGGCAGCATGAAACCGTCTCTTGTGTGTGTAGAATAGATGATAGCAGTAAATACAAACGTCTTCATTGTGAATGTTTGCAGGCTCTGTGCGCTATGACGAAGGGGAGTCAGAGGCCGAGTGCTTGAGCTCTAGTATGGACATGAGCAACCCTGTCTTCCAGCTGTATGAAGCCGTGAGGGGCGGCAGGAACAACCAGGGCCAGCTCCTCTCTGAACCTTTCCTGCAGCTGCCTTCTCGCAGAGAATATCCCGACTACTATCAGCAGATCAAACAGCCCGTCTCTCTGCAACAGATCAGGCAAGGAGCAATCATTCAACGGATTCAGTCAATAAGACATGATGTCGGTGGATTAACGACCTTCTGTTTCTCTCTAGGGAGAAGATGAAGAATGGCGAGTATGAGACTGTGGAACAGATGGATGCTGATCTCACGCTGATGTTTGAGAACGCAAAGCGCTATAATATGCCCAACTCGGGTATTTACAAACGGGCGGTCAGGCTTCAGCAGATCCTACAGGTAATGACTTCTGCATCATGTTGTGTCTCTAGATATGCTGGGAGATGCTTTCACTCCACAGTTTATGGGTCTAGAATTACTGCTTTATAAAAAAAAACTAATTTGAAACAGACTGGTGGGAAATGTTGCAGAAATAGATAGATTTATAAGTGGGTATAATTTTTGGCTGAAATATAAGTTTTCTTTGTCCCAGTTGAAAAAGAGGGACCTTCTGAGGAGAGATGATGAGGATGGAGACAGCATTCTGTCGTCTGATGCAGGGAGCACAAAGAAGAAAAGGTGAGAGAGTGTCTTTGTCTGTCAGATTCCTCTCTATCTTTATCCGTTGCTAATTCCCATGAGCATGCAGGGTCTGTAGTTCACCTGTCAACAATTTATCAGACACACATCACTCATGAACCTGTCTGTTTTATATGGCATCTTGTGTTCAGTCTCCTGGTATTGCTACCAAACCCTGTTCATATTCTACTTTGATTCTCTTACAGCCACAAGAAGAACGTCAAAAAGAACCGGATGAAAGCCCTGTACGCTGCCGTGATAGAGGCCAGGGAGGCAGGCACCAACCGACGTCTCTGTGACCTGTTCATGGTCAAGCCCTCCAAGAAGGACTACCCTGACTACTATAACGTCATCCTCGAGCCAATGGACTTGAAGACCATCGAGCACAACATCCGCTCTGAGCGCTACACCGCGGAGGAAGCTCTGATGGATGACATGAAGCTGATGTTCCGTAACGCCCGGCATTACAATGAGGAGGGTTCTCAGGTAGGCAGTGCAAATTCACAGTGGATAAAACATAAAATCTTCATTTTTGCATTCAGTAGATACTCAAAAGTCATTGTACGAGTTATATTTTTCTGATTTTTAGGTGTACAATGATGCTGATGTTCTGGAGAAGATAGTGAAGGACAAGCGCAAGGAGTTAGGCCCTGCTCCTGAAGAGGAGGACGTGGGATCTCCCAAACCAAAACTCAGTAGGTTTTCCTTATTAAACATTTCAAAACAACATAAAACAATGTCCATGTCTGGTACCACTATTTGTTGGCTTTCATCTTGTTGAATACCTGTTTATTCCATTTTTTTTTTTTTTTTTTTAGGAAAGAGTGGCGGCT
>OMOV01066226.1:5278-18083 GCA_900312565.1 Beryx splendens | reverse complement strand
GGTAGTGAGCCAAAGGTGTGGGTGATATGCAGTGACTTCTTGAGTTAAAACCCCTTCTCGCACAAGCATCTGCTCATGTTTCTGGGCTGCAAACCTCAAGAAGTCACTGCATATCACCCACACCTTTGGCTCACTACCCCACAGGGCGGTGTAATAATGAAATTGCTTTGAACTTTGAACTTCTCCTACCCTCTCCGGTCGATTTGTGTATGGAATATAAAGTTCAGCATGTGTAGAGTGTCATCAAGAAGGGACCGCTGCTCTGTGGAAGGCAGGTACGGCTTTTCAGCCAAACCGCAGTGTAAAGATTTTCACTCCTTCAACCCACCCTTGACTCAGTTTTACCGGGGGGGGTGTGATCCAGGCCACAAGCATACGCTCGGATGTATTTCACCACACCTTTCACTCACTTGAACTCCGCTGTGATGAGGTTGAAGCCGTTGTAGAGGTGGCCTTCTGTCGACACCTTCTTCAGGTAGGAGTAGCTGTCCAGATCCTTCTCTATAAGGTAGTTAGACACCAGGAATCCTGCAGGACGCCAGCAACATAGAACAAGTTAAAAATGAATGCTTCTTAATTGTTGTAAAACAGTGTCTGTCAGGTAGGAGGGTAGTATGCTACTGGAGGGGGTACCTGTGCTAATGTTAACAAACTGGTTAAGCATGTTGGCGACGCTTTGAGAGCCTTGAAGGGAGGCAAACAAATTAGAAAACCGCTATGACACAAAGAGGTCTTTCCCTCAGGGACGCGATCGTCTGCAGTGGACAGCTGGGGAGGCAGCGGAGGAGAGACATAAATGAGGCCAGTCAGACTGACAACACCTTTGTTTCTTGTAGAGCTGGTCAGAGGGCACACGGAATTGTAGCTCATGGCCACATAATAAAATCATTACACAAATTTGAACCATGAGTAGACAAAGAAATGTATGGGAGATGGGACAATAATTGGTAAAAGGATATACTGTCACAGAAATACAATGCATATGAGGTGCAGGCAGCATGCGGGATCTATCATAGGAGACTTCATGTGGAAACTTGAGATGGGTGGTTTAACACCACGCTTGTTACGAGTATATTTGGTATATGTTCATGGCTGACTCACCTCGTCCCTGTGCATCAGGGTTGGCCCGTCCCTCCAGGTAATTGGTGATTGCGGCCAGCTTGCCCCTCTTGTTGATCCCCAGCCATGATCCTCCTTCCTTACCATATTCCAGGTCCAGGCCTGGAAACAGAGTAGGAGCACGATTATTACATCCAGCTCATACGTGCGTTACACTTCTCAACACTTCTGCGTATGGGTGTGTGGCAGAGATGTTCACAGGGTTCATATATGTTTTACAACTTCTTAACTGGATTTGAAGATTTCGGTCAATGTTCAATATAATGTACATAGAATAATATGGCTTATAAGCCCCATCATCATTCTACTCCACTTCCACACTTCTGCAGGTTTTCCAGACCTGTGTAGGAACTCTATGTCCAGCACAGGTACATCTCCCCAAAAGAGGCAGATTCACTGTGATCTGATAAGCTGTCTCTATTCACTAAACTTTACTAACAACTAATGGAGCTGTCCGTGACAAGGTTCACCTAAAACTTCCAGCAGTGAAGCAAGAGGAAAGTTACGCGCTGGCCTCACCATCACACACTCAGAAGTTTTAATACAGTATGTGGATCATGCTGTGCTTACATAAATAATTCATAAACAACACTGTGTCTGGATCCAATGCAGTGAGGTGAACCCACGGGCAAAGCGAATAAGAGACCTGCATGGACTCAAATATCAATAGTTTCATAAAAATCTTGTCTCATCGTTCTGCCCTTAGAAATGTAAAATGGTTGATGTTGAAGTTGAATTAAGCTGCATTAAGCCGCACCATCTGACACACGGCAGCGATAATCATAAAATCCAATCGTTGTTGGATGGACGGACGGACGGACGAACCAGAGCTCATCCATACTGTAGTCCATCCCCAGATTTCATTGTGGGACACATAAGACATAAACTAATGACGTGACAATGGCTCAACTGAAATAGTCTACAGATCCTAAAAATCAATCATTAGGAACAGAATATACGGCCTGCAACTGAGAAAGGGTTTCGTGCTTCGTCGTGTTGTCTAGGATTATGTTTAAACTCATGCTTTAAGATGACGTCTGACTGGAGTCTCCTTGTGTATATTTTTGGTGATTATGCAATAAATTAAATCCATCACTAACTCAGTATTTTCTTGGAAACGGTGGGGCAGCAAACGTCTACTACGCTTCCCGGGAATCAATAAAGACAGGTCCACTTACACGGACACTCACCCAGAGAGCCGAGGGGTCTTATTCCTCTGGGAGGGGACGGAAAGCTAGCTAGATCCCACAGGGAGCTATGGCTTACTCCCCTCTCGTCATGCCATGTCTCCTTCAGGCCCCCCGCCACCGCCCCCGGTCTCCCAGATAAGGCATAGCCATTTATTTCTGTCACATCGCATAAAAGTAGCCATCAATTAGAGACCCACTACTGGAGTCCTGACCCTTCTCTCACAGAGGGAAGAGGAGACTGATGAACAACAAGGCTATCTCTGCGTTTCCTCCTTCAGCAGAAAACGGGATGATTGATCTCCTCAGCTCGGCCGTATTGTGTTTTGGACATCAGTCAATTAAATATAGTTTACTGTGTGTGGGGACGCTCGGTGACTGAGTGGAGGAGAATTGGATTTCTGAGGTGAAGTCGGACGGATATTTCATTGAATACTGAAAGCCATATTTAGCTTTGAATACAACAATGTTAAAATGTGTGTTATGTAACAAATAACAAACAAATATTTATAGATATATATATATTATATCTAACAAATATGACATTAATCTAAATGTAGCATAAATGGATCTATGTATATCACAAGAAAACCTGTTTGGATATAAAGCCTGCACCTCAGAACACAAATAACTGTTCCAACATCTCAAGTGTCTATTTTCCGTAATACATTAAAGAGGCGACTCATTCAGTGTTGCACAATAATAGAGCTGATTCAAACCAACAATTAACAAAAAAAAAAGGGGCATTTTTCTCTTTCAGCCAGTGTGCTGTGGCTCTATCTGTTTAATAAATAGATGGGCTGATTCAAAGGGGACACAGAGGTCCATTAATTCAGCACATTGTTGTGATGACAGGGTTGTGCGTGGTAGTTAACTAATGGACGCTTGGTCTTACTATCAGCCTCGAGACATCGCATGTAGAGACTTACCGCTGAGGATCTCGCTGTTGGTCGTCCAAAAGTCTGCGGCTTTGGACGGCCTGTTGTAGAACTCATCTCTGTTTGCAGCCAAAATTAGCCTGATGAGATGGAGAGAGGGAGAGAAGCCGTTTCGTTACTTCGCCCATCCCCCGACTCTTTTTTCCTTCATTCTTGACGTGAGCCAGTGAGGTGTACGGGGAGGACCGTCGTGGGTCTTTACAGCAAATCCATCATCAATAACTCATTCATCATCATCATCATCATCAGCACCTCACATCCTCTCCCCTCATATTCCGCTTTCCTGTATCTTCCTTCTCTACTTGCATTTGATCATACGCCTTAACGCAGCACTATTATATACATATACAAGATTATTCTTGGGACATGGGAATACCCATTTCATCTATTGGTAACGTACTGTGACTATGACCGGATCTAGAAATATAAGTTCTATTGCTGCACTCACTGTTGTCAGCTAAATACCTCAATTTCTGAATGCAACCTCACAGTAATCAACCATCCTTTCTCTACCACTCTCCCATAAACTCACATATCCCCATTCTCTAGAAATATGTCAGCACAACCCAACGGTCTTTATGGTCCCCGGGATCTAGACAGTTGACCGTTACGATAACAAGTTGGCTGACAGTCTTAAACTGACTTGACTGTTGACGCCACCGACTCCATTTCCTGGAACTAGCGCTTCAGGCTCGCTGCTGTAACCTCTCTCTCCCCAATTTCATAGAGGCCTCAGATGTTACCAGGAGCCTTCAAGTAGCATGTTCTACAAATAAGACTGAGCAGGATGCAGAGGACAGGAAAGGTGGAGGTTATCAGGAGGAGGATGTCCTTTGATGGTGACCAAAGGGAAAAGGATCAAACAGTCAAGCGGCAGCAAAAGAAGAAGACAACCAAGCTTATCAGATAGGAACAGGACCGTCCCAACCCAACCCAAGCCTTTATGGGGCTCTGAGCAGAGTTTGATTTGGGGCCCCCCCACCGCCGCCAATACTATTGTCAATGCTTGATCATTCGCACACCTACTGTAAATCTAACACACCCATTATCAAATGTATTAGTTGTAGCTGTGTTGCTGACATCACACCAGTGTCAGCCTGGCATGTTTTTACTCTTCTATGGTTTTTAATCTTAAAAGGTAGCAAACCCACAAGAGTGGTCTGGTGTTCATTTGCTCTTTAATATTCAAAGTGACACAGTACTAAGTGGCATACTGAACGTGGTGTACTGAAAAGTAACAGAATAAACCAGCAGACAGTGTCTTTACTGTAAACAAGTGAACCAATTTAACTGCTTTTGGTTAAAAAAATTTGCAACGTGCAAAAGTGCAGAACAACAATCAACTATAACTAAATGCCAACAAGTCGTGGCAGGATCTCATCAGAGCCGCCTTCTTCTGTGATAAGACTGTCTGACTGCAGCATCTTCCTCGAAATGCCGTGTGTTATTAAATTATTTATTATTAGTTTATTCTTGACAGGCGTTCATATGCGTAATCCTCCCGAGTCTCCATGATAGTACTATAGGCAGAAGTTGCGAGGGTTTTGTTTTATGTTTACCAAATAACCGGAGATTTTTTTAATTTGGGGGTGGGGGCGGTTAGACAAACAAAAAATTAATAACATGATGCCCATTGTTATTGCCACACAATGACACACAGCATCAATCAGCTCTCTCTCTCTCGAACACACACACACACACACATTACCATACAAAACTAGAAAATTACACAATGCCAAATGCCAAGAACTGTCTCCCTCTCACCATTACACAATGCCAAATGTGCAACGTGCATGTCATTAACCGTCATCACACATTGCCAATCGCTAAATATGTAACCTACAACCAAGAAAACCAATACAGTAAATATGCAAAAAGCACAGCCCAGCAAATATTCATGAAAATAACCTTCATCCGACACAGTGGACGTACACGACGCACCCGACGTACAACGTACCCAACGCACACACACATTCTTATCATTTTAGCCATCCAAATTAATTTTTTCCATCCTGGGAGGCTGATTACCGGAGTCTCCTGGCCAATCCGGGAGGGTTGGCAACCCTATCTGGACCGTTTGATATTTGGCTGTGTGAAAGCGAACCGAACCAGCTGAAAAACCAAACAATGTATCATTCTCGCATCCAGTGTGAAAGCGCCCTAATATATAAAGAAAAACATTTCAAGCGCTCTTGGGGGCCCTAAGCCGCTCTTGGGGGCCCTAAGCAGGTGCTTAGGTCGCTTATGCGTCGGGCCAGCCTTGGAAAGGAAGTAAAGTGAAAAAGACTTGTGACCCAAGTTCACCAGCCTCTGAGTACTCGCCACATCAGTGAAATACAGCAGTGATCAGTGATATCATTTAAAATGTTTTTAACTTTTTTTTAAATTTTCAGGGGAGGTTTGCTAAGCACCATGTTCTTTTTCAGCAAGACCCTCCGTCATATTCATACAGTTACAAACCTTCACACCTGGGAGCTGCTCCGTGCAACACTAGTCTTCTGCTGCTGGCCATTAGGCAGCTTCATTAGAGCAATTAGGGGATAAAGTGGTAATTCATCAGTTGCCTGATTCATGAGCGCTCATTGCTGTGGTGTTTCTGCACTGCACTTCCCAGAGTTCACGTGTCAATCAGACAGTGTGTCCAGTACGGTGACATCTTTTTCCTTGCATTTGCGTTTATGAAGTTTGCGTTTCAGTCCGTAGCGCTTTTTAGGTTACCAGCCCAGGTGGTGGTAACCTATTATGTTTCTAGGAATTCCTATTATCAGGGGTCCAAGCACTGCAGGTGCAGGAAGCCTACTGCATGCATCTTATCATGCTGAACAAATTTCAAAATAACACCCATAAAGTCCAACAGTTTTGCCCATTCAAGCCAGGTCATTGTCCACCTCTTGTCCTCATGTAGTGGACCCCAGGGCATTGCTGGCATGCAGCTATTACTAGTATTAGTAGTATTAGCTAGTAGTAGAAGTAGAAGTAGTAGTATTCTGCAGTCCAAAAAAAACACTTTTCTGATTTGGTAAATAGTCCTGGTGACTCATAACCTGGACACAAAGAATGGTTCTGATTGGCCCAATCATTTTTTTTTGCACAAAAAGTGATTGTAAAATCATGGAGTAGTAATCAATCCACGACGAATTGTACAGGTTGGTCAGAAACATCACTTTAAATTAATTTACTATGCCAGTTGCTGATATGTTGAGATTTGCAGAAACTACAGCCACTTGAACTACCCACAATGCCTTGCAGGGTAATCAGCGTCACACTGTGGTAATCTGGTATATTTCCTTTGTCTGTTCAGCCATGGTGGCTGCTCAAAGTAACCTCCGAGGTACTCTATTTATTCCAAACAAACCACTGTTGCTGCTGCCGATGCATCGCTTCCTTTGTGCCAATGGTTTTTTCTCAGGAAAGAGTTGTGAACTTCACATCATTGCTCAGCACATCTCTATAAACCACTAGTCACGTAGCAGTACGCATGCACACAATTCTTCATCCAGGTATGTGTCCTATGCAGCAGTTATGAAACAGCATACGATGCAACTGTTCCCTTGCTTCAGGGAAAAGGTGACCGGTCACTATTGTACCTCATGAATTCTGTTTATGTGACTTAGCGTTTCAGCAGAGCACTGGTATGAATACCTAAGGTACTAGCGTGTTGTTAATCTACTATCTTTTGCACTGTATATGAGAACCTGGTGTCCATGTGTCAGTATGCAGTGTAGTATGTAAGCTGTCAACATGTCCTTGCAACAAAGCCACCAAGACAAAATGTTGTACATTAATTGAATTTGCAGAATAAAGTGACCGATGCAAATAGCGAGGGTCATCTTTGATCTCATGTCACTAGAGCCAGCACAGAGGTCACCAGAAATCTAGGGCATTTTAATCATTCAGAAGGTGCCGCTCAAATCCCACACAAACACTGTGCCAGCCTAATATCCAAATTAAGGGATTTTTCAGCCATTATTTTGTCTTCCCAATTAAGAATTCAGCTGGTACGTTTTAACATAAGTCATCTGCATTAGCAACACACACAAAGTAGTCACGCTCAATTAGACACAAGGAGGATGGGTTTTTACATTTACCCTCCTCTCCCTGTACAAACTACCCGAACACATGCATTATTTACCGCTCTTTGTCAAAGGTCAGCGCGATATGGATTCAAACACTCCAGGAAGGCATTTATTCAGGGCACTCGAGGCACTTAACACAGGTAGGAAGGGAAAAAATTAGGCCGGGGAAATTTATTGACCTCTACAATAGCTGCATCTTCCTTATGAGCTTGGTGGCACCGGTCCCCCCTATTAATCTTTTGGAGAGCGATGGGAGTGTGGATCCTGTTAAGAGCAAACACATAGACCAAACTGACCTAATCGGGGTCAACCTCTGTGCATCAAAGGCTAATGATAGCCAGTTCCCATGGCGCTCCGAGAGCCACCACTGCTCCAGAAACAAAGCGAACACTAATGATGCTACACTAGAGAGCATCTGTTATCGGATCCTGGGGGGGGATCACAAGCGAGCAGCTATGATCACAGTAACAGTCAGCCAGCTGCATCATGTTGGAGGGATTGTGAGGAGCGGAGAGTTATCAAGGCCATTCATGATGCTTCACTCTGAATTCCAGCTTTTCATTCAACAATCCATGGTGGCTTGTGGATTTGGTACGGCAGCAGCCAAAATCATTTCTTAACTACCAAAATAGAATGATGCAACACTGATTGGCTACCACCCAGTGTGGCCAGTAGAGTTGACAGATTTGCCAGCTAGAGCTCAAATCTACCAGTACTGCAGCGGTGGCTAGAGTTAGTTGTCCCCCACAAACTATGGATTGGACTATGGATTGATCTCTGTCCATTTGTCCTCCACAAGCGATGTCTCAAACACAGCTGAGTGGGGGAATGACGTATTTCACCAATGTGTTCCAGCATTTTTAAAATGACTAAAACTGGCCCAAAGTGGGCGCTGCAATTACAGGTCAAATTTAAAGATGTTTTCCCACACCGCATGTTCCAATGACATGATATGTTGTTCACATAATATGTTCCAGCTATACTGGTTCTAAATTTAAATACTGAAATTTCCCTGATTCTGTCCTTCTTGAAAAACAGGTTTCCTCGAAAACGCTTGGGGGATCTATCTATCTATCTTATGGTAGCCATTGACATACTGTCAATAATAAAGACACATTTTCGCAACGGGACAAATGAGCTAGCCAATTACAGCAGAGATCCAACGGAAACATACTGTATATTGAAGAGGTAATATATCATAATAATAATAATGCTGCTTAGTCATTTGCCTTTTTGGTTTGAGAACAAAATGTGCTGTGACACCGGTCGGTTGCTCCTAGCACCGTCCTCCATCTCTGAGCAAATGAAAACGTTGGAAAAAGCAGAGTGCAGGCTGGAAAGTGAGTTTTGAAAGGCAGAAATATCAGCACCTGGCCAAGTAATCGTTGAGTCATTGGTATTGATCAACAACCTTATCAACCCCCTCCAGATATACATATTATGGTCATTTTGTGCTATGGGGCAGTAAAACATCTTATTTAATGCACCTTTAATATTACCTTGAACCTATTTAGTTTAAGTATGCAGAACATTCCTTTTGATTTACACATCACTGCAGCACAAGAGAACCATTTCTGCAAAGAGTAGGCTATACTTAGCTCTGTTGTAACCCTATTAGGACAGAGTATGTTTCATCTCTCCTGAGGTTCAGGTCTGAGTCAGTGCTCATACACACCTCTGCTGTGATCTCCTTAGGCTGGGTCAGACTCCCAGAGGGAAGGACAGAGATGGTCTATGGCCAGGTAGAGAGCTTGCTGTCAAGCTCAAGGGGATTATAATAAGCTGGGTTTGACATTGCACCGTAAATCACATTGACTGCTCTTAGTCCACTGGTCTGTGCTGCCCATTGAGAGAAGTTAGCACAGGGTAGGGCACATGCAGGCTGCACACAGATGTTCCATCCAGCGCTTGAAAATGGGTTATCAGATTACAGCTTTGTGGAGGAGAAACTACATTTTCTCCAGACCGTATCACATCTTTAGTGCCAAGTAGGTCTGAACGATATGCACAAAAATCTTATTGTGATTCTTTAGCCAGATATTTTGCGATTGCGATATGAATCACGACTTTAGTGGGAATGGTAATTTTTGCATTTCATTTTCACTGAAAAAAAATATAAAAATGATGATGTGATTTTTGCTGGGGTCTGTACAAACAAGCATGTTTCCTTACGTCTGGGGAATATGATTTGTAGGCCGGGGCATTTCTGTAGCACCACAACGCTTCATTTAATGGTATGTTGTGACACATTTTACCTTTATCAAAAATTGCAGCTCCTGTGAAGTGAATATTGTGCTTTATTTATTTATTTATTTGTTTATTTAGCAGGGACAATGCACAATACATGTACTGTACCAGATATAGCTAAAAGCTAATTTTCATCTGTAGTCCCTGGGCCGCTGGTCACTTGGCCATATTAAGATTTTGATACTGTTTCGATTAATTGTTCAGCCCTAGTCTAAAGGTCTATTGAACTTTTTCATGGAAATCAAAGGACCTGCCCAAGACTGAGCAGGTACTGAGCACAGCTACAAAATATCAGATGTCTGTTGGTTCCAGGTATTCATAAAATACACGATAAAGCTTAAGAAACAAGGAACATTGTCCTTCACTGCATTGTTACTGTGCTGCTGTTTCTATGTGACTCTGTGTGTGTGTGTGTGTGTGTGTGTGTGTGTGTGCGTGCGTGCGTGTGTGTTTGTGACCCCACCCATAGGAAACCATCGTCACACTGCCAGAAGCACAACAGAACTAATGTCAAGACTTACTAAAATCAACAGTACACAGGCAGCATTGTGGTTAGACACACCATCCTTCATCCACCCTGCTGAAGTGCCCTTGGGCAAGACACTGAATCCCTACCACCTCCAGGGCTGCTGTTCTGTAACAGACCCTGACCTCTGACCTGTCTGCAAGGGGGACATAAGAAAATAACTTCCCTCCAGAGAGCAATACAGTATCACAAGGTTTTTATTAGAATTCTGTGGCAACTTTTGGTCAATAAATTTGAGTAATTTTGGTTAGCCATTACCTCTGTCATATTTTGGCAATGTAGTGCAGTTCCCTTATTTGTTCAACTTTGCTATTCTTTGCAAATTGTGGCTATCGCTACAATCAAGATGCATTTTCTGGTCCACAATGCACTTCATGACCTTTTTTGAGCATGACCCATTTTGTGACAAAATGTCATCCTGGCTGTGCCTATCCTCTACTTCCTCAATTCCTGATTTCTGTGCTGCATTTTAATGGTTGGTTGTCAGCCAAATTTGCTCTCTAACATACCAACAGTGCAGTGAATATGAGCGTGAAGGTTAAGAGAGGGTTGATTGCACTACCTGTAGGCATTTTTGGATGCAGGTCGAGGGTCAAACTTGAAGAAGATGATACACATGGGTGTATTGGGGGGGTTGAAGACAGGGTCTCACTCAGTCCACAGTGGCCTTCAAAGCTTAGTCATGATTACAACAGCTGAGAGAGAGAAGAGTACAGAAAAAACAACCAAGTAAACATCTGTGGTTTGAGTGCAGCTGTATGAGAGTATGGGTGTGGGTGTGAAGTTGACTGCAAAATATGAACACATGTTTTCGGAACCAAGATCATGATCTGGTAAGACTGGGTTAAGTGTGTGTAAATTATGTAGTATATTATATGGATAACTACATCTGAAAATGCTGTTCTCTGTCTTTGTCTTTGTTATCAGCAAGCCTACATACCTGGCAGAACATGACTTAAGACTGTTCCAGATTTGTAGGACCCATTGGTAAATTCGAAATATAATTCACCAATCAGCACTCAATTTGATTTGCAATGCTTGCTCAAGACTTCTATGGTGTAGTGGAAGAAGGCTGCAGTAATAACAAGTATGCATACCAAACTAACCAGAGGACCCAAACCAGTCCATCTTGTTATCGTTTAACGTAGACATACTCAAAAGGGCCAATTCTCTCAATCTCTATTCAGATGATCAGCTACGCAATTAATGCAACTATTGTAACTATTAACTCAGCCATACTACAAATCACAATGACCTCCATCGAGGCTTGCTAGCTAAAGAAACATCTAATGTTAGCTACCAAGGTGGCTAGCTGTAACCAGGCTATTAAACTGATAGTCCAACATGCCTTACTGTATTACCCAACTAACGTTACCATTGACGTTACGATACAGCAAGCAACTGATAGTATCTAACACTAAGCTAGCCAAACAATAGTTGCCTAGCTACTGTCTGTTATGCTGCACACCATAAACCATACAAACACCACAGTAACAAGATGGCTAGCAAACTAACATAGTCTTACACAGATCAAAAGTGGTTACAACAGATATGGTCAGTTATGCTAGCATTATACTTTCTTCTCCAACGTAGCTTGCTAACCTAGGCAGGTAGCTAGCATTGCTACAGTCACTAACGTACTGACAGGAAAGCAAACTAACAAAGTGTTAAGTTTAGCTACCAACCTAAGCTTAGCTGTGCGACACATTAGATAGCAAATAGCCAAAGGAACTGTCTTTGTTCATCTTGTTTGCCAGCTAACTGACTAATATACGAATTAACTAACGTTAACTGTTCAGTGTTGACTAAGAAGTACTCACTGTCCCTGTCCAGTTGCTGTTGTCAACTGAGCGGAAGGATTGCCTACATTGGATTAACTCGATTTGGCTCTCCGGCCGCTTCATGCGCTCTACAACGGGTATGAAGTTACAATCTCGGCCTGAATCCCGCCCGCCCAGGCATTGTACATATTAAAATCGAACGCATTTCCGACAGGGATCCAACTCTCACTGTGATTGGTCAGTTACAGGCAGTAGCAGAGCTGTACTAAACAGAAGCAGCGGCAAGAATCAAGTTTCAAGTTTCCGGTTAAGCAATGTTGCCTTCAAAATAAAAATAACAACGTATTGGGGTATACAGACCAACAAACTCACATAAAAATGCTCAGGCCAATTTCTGGATTGAAAATTGAGTGAAATACAGGCATGAAATAGTACACAAACAAGAAATTATGGTATTTTGGTGAATTTATTTTTAGAGTAACTTCAAGGCTAAACAACAAATAACATTTATGACTCAAATATACATACCAGGCAACTTGAAAGGATGCCTACAACCTTAAAAATGTAAAATTAAACCAATAGCTGTGGCCGGCTCGCCATTATTTGAAGACAGCCTGGGGTCAAACAGCTCTAATGGTTGGGCATAGCCTTTAAAGTCAGTATTACAATGCCTAATAGTAGCCTGCACATCATTCCATGTTTTCTGGCATGTGTTTCTGCTTGAGTCATTGTTTGTCTTTTTTTTTTTTGGCAGGCATATAGCCTATGTATGCTTGCTTGATCCTAACTCATGATCTAAAGATATAGTTACTAGAAACAATTTCGCAATTGCCATGGGTTTGCATTGACTCCTTCAAGATAGCGGACACCCTTCCAGGTCGTCTCGTAAGTGTTTTGTAGGAGTCAATGCAAACCCATGGCAATTGCGAAA
>OMOV01066196.1:9564-25816 GCA_900312565.1 Beryx splendens | reverse complement strand
TTTGACACGTTGTGTTCGGTTTAGTGTGTAAAAGAGCATTGAAATGATGCGTGGTTCAGGAACTTTGAATGTTATATTTTTTTTTTTTTTACTTCTTCACCAGGCTGAACAGAGGAAGGGAAGAAAGTACACACACATACAAGCACCTACCTGATATTGATAGCGTGGGGGAAGGCCATGAGGGAACATGGTGCGGATGTGTGCAGACGGCAGAGTGTAGTACTGTCCAAAATGTTTCTCTGACTGACATGCCTGGAGAGAGACAGTATCACACAGATCAAGGGACTATACTGACTGCCACTCAATTTACAACTGCAAACACAAATCAGCTGCAAGTGGACAGCAGCTGCACGGCCATCCACCCTGCCACTACCAAGAGGATATTAGCTGTCTGGGCTCTTGACAGTGACAGTGAAGCCAAATGTGCATGGTTACTTACTGGATCGCTCTCCTGTGTCCTGAAGACTGAGAAGGGCTGGGGCTCCGACTTGACAGCCAGCGCCTCCTGCTGCTGGTTACATCCACTGGTATGAAGGGGCCTCACATGTGCTACCTGTCAATATCATCACAACCCACAGGTTAAATGGCACAGAATAGAAAGATGTCATGTGTCCTCTCTATTTGCCTCCTTTGCTAATGTATTAAGCCTCTAGCTTATTTGGATGAGAAACAGAAAGATAACACATGCGATTTATCTGAAGCTTATCAAAACGCACTTTGAGAGTCTGTTGCTGAGAGTGAACTCACCGTTTGCCGTAGTCTGAAGGACAGTCTGTGAAGGGCCATGATCTGAAGTGCGGATGAGCACGTGAATGGGTAAACAGGTTATATTTCAGGGATCACAAGTACCAAAAAGCAGACCCGATGCGAACTAATAGCAGTTTCCTGAGGCCACCTGTGGTTTCTGCAGGTTGATAACCTTGCGTAAACATTTAGCTAGCAGCTAACTGTGGTACAGACACGTACAGACAGTAACAGTAACGTTAGCGATCTGGATCTATTTCAGTATAATAATCCATTCACCTGCAGATCAATTCATTAACGCTTCAGTGACGATGGTTTCGGCTAATGTCATCTATGTGCAGAGCTCGCATCTCTGGGTTACAGCGATGCTAACTTGCACAATATCGGTCGAAGTCAATGTGCCAGATCTGTCATGGACTCCGCCATCATGCAGCGCAGACCAGGAAGTGACGTCACGTGTTCTCGCGCTGTTGAGCCAGCTGTAAATCGCACAAACCAAAAAGGCGACAACTACTGAGTAAAATGGAGTTTACCAGACTTTGACATGTTTTAGCTACGATGCTGTTATTGATGATTTAGGCGTTTGCAGCTATGAGAGCTGGAGTAGACTATGGACAATTTAATACTTGATAAATAGTTTGGAGAGGAATGTCTTTTCCAAAGCATTAAGATGGCTCTTATTACAGGATAATGGGAGAATTACAATATTAAAAAAACCGATAGCAAGGCCCACATGGGCAAATAAACTACTGTAATACTTATTATCTTAGTTCATTACAAACAGCTAGCCCTAACCCTTATAATACTAATATAACTACTACTACTACTAATAACAATAACAGGCCTAGTGAAAAACAAAGATGTAGAATTGTAAGATTTTTTAAACATATTACTTGGAACAGGAAAATAGCCTAATAAAAAAGTGAGTATTAATGATGTAGGCTATATGAAAATGTATGCCTTTTTTATATAAATAGCATTATATAAGTAAATATAAATTATATAGTTTTGTAAGGTTCACATGAAATCTATCGTGTATGACCTAGTTCTGCTCTGTAGGAGTTTGCCGCAGGTTTCTATTATGCATACTAGTTGCCTTAGTGGGTCAAAAACCTCAAAAATCTCAATACTGTCTGTTTTACCAATGCATTATTAACAGCTCAGATGTATTAACTTCTGTCTGAGTGCTCAGTTTTAGGCCAGTCCCTTTCTCTCCACCACTGAAAGCTGAGCCCCATGTTGTCGGAGGCGACACAACTTTTGAGCTGATCTCCAAATCCAAACCACCAGCAGCCCACTTTAGCCAAGTCGTCGCCATTTTATTAGGCGTCTAAATAGCCCTCCCCAATCGCCTATTATGAACCGCAATGAGATCCTGTGCTGTATTCACCGTTTTATCTCCTCCTCTGGCCACATGAAAATGGCCACGCAATTACATTCCCGCACATTCACCAACCACCCTGCACTGTCAGCCTATAAAACAGGACGGGCCGCCGTAGCCTCCAGCCTGCCGTCCCGACACGGTGACAGCCTGTGTAGATAGGAGAACATAATTTGAGCCATTATTACTGGGCGCGATGTAACTTTCCCCGAGAAGTGGCAAAATAACATCCTGCTCCAGTGTAACCAGCTCGCCACCTAGCTGCAGAGACGCGCCTACGGAGATCTGTCGACTGTATGATTATGAAAACACCCGCGCCAATGTTGTTGCACAGTAGGCTCTGCGCCCCGACGAGACTGAAACTCGGTTTTAGGAGGTGTACTGGTCTTAGTTATGTAATCAAAGCAACATCTGATGCACCAAAAGCTCCGGATTGCCGTTGGTGCGAAGGGGAGAGCAGGACAGCAACACCTTAACCTCCTGCCTAAACGCAGTTGGCTCCGGGACGCGCTCTCGGGTAAGTAGCCTACGTAGCCTTATTACAAAATGTCATGGCAGTCTGTATTAATGTGTGCAGGCCTGTCATCATCGCGCTAAAGGCACAGTTGCTTAGTGAGACATTTTTGCATCCGCTTTGGGCTAATTTTACCCCTTGTTGCTGTGTATGTTTCCCCTCTGCTCTCTGTGCGTGATATTTATTATTTCAATGTTGCTGACACCAGCATAAGGGGTGGCAGAGGACAGATAGAAGAGAAAAAGGTGGCTCTAGACTCATCCACATCACAAACACCACCAGCAGATTTCCATGTTACCCAGCGCACTTCGATGTTGAGTTGCATTTGCAGCTGTTTATATTTTATATCGCCTAAATGTGCGATATGCGTTATTAAGGAGATATGAATGACAACAACAACACGTGCATGTGCGTATCGCCGTTTTCTAAGTGCGACAGCATCATGCGAATAGTCATTTTCTAAGGTGCGCAGAGTCATTATGGAAAAGGAAGCTCCTGTTGACGTCCTTAGTAAACCAGTGATAGGTTGCTCCAGTGCGGTAACACCCCCACTGCCCATACTGTATCTACAGTAGCTACATCAGTCAGCCTACGCAGCTGCGACCTGGGTACACAATGTACGACCAATACTCTTCTGATACACTAACTAGGGGAAAGTGTGTATGTGCGTGTGTGCGTGCGTGTGCGGGTGTGTGTATGTGTGAGAGAGAGAGACTCACGTGAGAAACTTCCCCCCTATATGTGGAGTAGGCTGCACTGGCTGTAAAGCTTCATGGCCACAGCTCAATATTCTGAGATGCCATCACACAGCCTAATTTCCAGCCCCGGTGCTTTGCTGCTGTTGTCAGGCAGATGATAATGGTGTTGTAGTTATTGATGATAACACCGTCATGGGATGGTGATGATGGCTGGAAATATGGAGGGCCATTATCATGATTTAATCGTTGCCTCAGCGCTGCCGAGGAACCACACTGACTACAGTGTCAAGTCCACCCATCATTCTGTCACTGGAAATAGCTTCTGGTCTAATGTTAGAATAATTTTGAGTTATGCTTGAGAGGTATAGCTCTGGAGACCATAAAGGGCTATTAGTATGCACTTTGACTGATGGTGAATAGACTTGCCCTTTTAAGTTTAAAAACCTGCCGCTCACATTCTCTCCTTATCGCCACTTTACACTACAAGAGTTGAACTCCTGTGATTCAAGCTACTCCTCACACCCATAGCCTCTCAGTCTGCCCCTCTTTATATGGGTCAGGCTGTTGTAGTGGTTATGGTCAAGGTGGCTGCAGTTATTTAGGGGAAGCAGCATCCATCTCAACACTCACTTTGTTTTATTGTAACAGAGGTATAGCCTTGGAGGGCTTTTCCAAACTGTTATATAACATAACATCTACTGGAACAGATGTTGATTTGAACACAGTTTGAGTCTAGCAAAGGGTTTGGGTGTGGAGGGACCTAGAGGCAACAGAGGGAGCCCACTGCGCCCCTAAATGAAAACATTATCTGAGATGCTCTTGTAAGTTTAAAGGGCAGTTCAGTGCGTTGAGAGACATATGAGCTATTTCATAAGAGGCTCTCAGGAGAGAGCTGGAGGAATGCAAGGCAGGGTGTGTTTTATCATAAAATGGATGAGTGTCTGTCTTAATGAGAGAAAGAGAGAGTATGATGAAGGAAGCATGACAGAGGATGCCGTTTCCCTTCGTTGCATTGAAAATTGGCTGAACATAGTGTGAGTGAGAGTGAGAGGGGGAAAGTTTTGCTGGTGAGGAGAATGTTATTTTAGGGTGTGTTACTTGCTGTAATGTCACATTAAAAGTCCATTTACAATGGGGTCAATGAAAAGCTTACTTGACTTAGAGGAAGCAATGGGAGGAGGAGGAATTCGCACTCCTTTCCAAAAATAAGTTTTACCCTTTCCTACGGATTTGTGTTACCACTACTGAAAGGGGAGGAGGGGAAGGGTCGGACCGTGAATGGAGGGATTTAGGCTGGAGAGGAGGAAAAGAACGAAGTGGAGGAGGAAATATGGTTCTGATTAACATGGATACAGTGCATGAGTTGACCATTTTACTGTGTGGTCTACTGAGAGAGAGAAAGAGAGAGAGAAAGTGGATGGGACTAATAGAGAATGTATGCAAAAGCTTACTGCCAAACATGAAAAGGGGAGTTTCGGAGAGAAAAGAAAGTACAGCAGAGGGTACGGTGGGAGGAGAAGTACTTGTGGGAGTAGCTGAGAACAGGAGGCGCAAAGATAGTAGGGAGAGGAAGGGAGGAGACTGGATCAAGTGTGTGAATTAGCGAGGAGCTGATTGATTGATATATTGATTTGGGGAGAGGGGGGCATAATAAGGATTAGAGCGTAAGTAAGAGTGCAGAGGATCAAGAAGTGTGCTGTCTTTTCAGAACTACCTTTATTTACAGTTTGTCAGAAAAAGCTAGTTCAGGCTGTTTTTTTTTTAAAGAATGTGACTAGGCCTTTATTCCGGTTAGTGCAGACATTCTGGGAATCGGCTGCTATGTAGCCTTTGATTGGCCCCCTGGGTTTCTGTAGGGTGAGATCATCTCTGTGGACTCAGAGACTTTAGCACCTCACTACAGCTGCCTGCAGGAAGGGGACTTTCCCCCTCCATGCCTCTGCTGCTGCTACTCATCTGAGCGCACTGAAATGACTAATCACTGACCTCTGTCTATGTCTGTCTGTCTCTCTCTCTGTCTCTTTCTCTTTAACATACTCCTTCTCAGCTCAAACCTGAAGGAGAGGAGAGAGACCTTTGCTGGATGAAGCAGTCAACCTCTGCTTGGACCTTTATAGCATCTTTTTTTGTAAATCTCGTGACCTACACCTGCAATCTCCTCTCAGCCCTTGACCCCCCCGGGGTCCTTTAGTGTTATACTGGGAACCCCACCGCACCCTGCCCCTCCCCCCTGACTTCTCTGATGGACCAGAGAGTGAAGGGGGGTACCCCTCCAACCTCACACACCCCTCTGGCCCCCACCTCTCCACCTGAAGACTCAGAACAGGAACAAGTGGCGGAGATAAGGAGGAGGGGCGAGGGTGAGAATGGAGACTTAGGGAAGAGAGAGGAGGAGAGAAGAGGAGCAGGGAAGAAGAAAGAAGGAGACAAAGGGGCAGTGCTGGAGCTGCTGATCGAGGGCCGCTGTGGAAGTGCAGGGCAGCAACAGCTTCAGTTCCCTGGCAGAGAGGCTAGCTGCCCTGATGGGAATGTACGACTCCGGATCGGACTGCAGGCCAAACGGACCAAGAAACCGCCCAAGATTCTGGAGAGCTATGTCTGCAAGCCCACCATCAGGACCTATCAGAGACAGGGCAGGGGGGGGTTGCTGAAGGGGGACGGAGAGGGAGGAGTGGGCCAGCAGGGCAAAACCAGCCCCACACCAGAAGAGGCATCCAGAGAGCAAAGCTCAGGGTTGGACCCTGTCCAGAGCCAGTCCAGACAAACTGCATCTACAGCTTCACCAGCGCTGTCATCATCATCGGTGTCGTCATCGGCATTGCAGCCACTTCCTACAGCTTCCAGCCCAGCCTCAGCCCCTGCCCTCGCCAGCCCAGGGACCAAGTCAGCCAAACAGGTAAGTAACTATTATTTGAAGTTAAAAAAAATGGGGGGAAAACCTGGGGGGGAGAAGGGAAAACATAATGTTAGGTAGGTATTCATAACCACACATAGTAATACATTATTAATGGCACATATGTGCTATAGCTCTGTTTTGGTTTTTGTAGTCAACCACCAGACAAGCTTATCTGGTGCAAAATTATCCAGCTTTGTGCTCAGTGGTAATAAGGTCAAACGAGCTATTGTCTCAATACTGAAACCTAAGCAGCACATTTGAGTAAACAGAGCTATAAATAGGACAACAGCACAGCAACTACTAGGAGCTGTTACAGACATTGGTTCATCAGTCCTTCAGTCCTTGGTCCATCAGTCCAAACGCCACTCAAGCTGCAGCATTCCAAAATTACAGGACAAGCACGAAATGTCAAGCCTTCTCATCTCTATTAGTGGCAATTTATAGCTACCAATAGCACAGCTTTCTCCCTCTCTTTCTCTCTCTCACTCCCTCTCTATCTCTGTCCCTCTCTTCTATTTTTACATCCCCTCTTTTCTCTACCTGCTCTCATTTATCTTTCACTCCCCCTCTCTCGCTGTCCCACTCCCTTTCTCTCCCAGTTTCTCTGCCTTTGTATTTCTCCTTTCTGTGTCAACCCCATTCCTGTTTCCATCACCTCACTCTCTCCTCCTCCTCACTATGCCCTCCTTTCTCTCCCTGATTGAGTCATTTTGTCCTCAATCTCTCTTTTAGTGGTCAGACAAAAACAAAAGCATTTAAGTTGTTGTGCCATTGTCCTTCATTGTTATCAGCAGCAAACTAATTGATATCACAGCCATTGTTGTCTATGACAGAGATTGCCTGTTTGCACCCTCCAGGTTCCTATCAAACTGGCAGATAAGACAGAGGTGAATTCAAGTGGCTCATCTGAGAAGGTGAAGCGAGAGAAGCTTCCTAGTGTCAATGGCCAGCCAGTCCCTACAGGACACAAACCCTCCTCCCCTAAAACAGACCAGACAGCTCCCACTACTCCCTCAACCCCATCCCTCCAAACCCTGTCAGCAGGGGAACCCAGCAGTGAGGGAGACACCCCTAACAAACATAATGGTTTGGTGCAGACAGGGAGACAGAAGGGACTGTCAAATGGGAAAGGATCCGCTGACGTCCTTGGCCCTACCAAGTCCACTAAGGTCAAAGCTGGAAAACACAGCAGTTCCTCCTCTGCTTCTCCCAGAGACATGGACTCTGCATCAAGACCCCCAGTCTCCGGCAGCTCCCATAAAGAACACAGCCTCTCCCATAAGAGTAGGACAGATTCTCCTTGCTCTCCGTCCATCACCCCTAAACCACACTCCTCCCCCTCTGGCCACTCCCCAAAACAGGATCCTTCTCTACAGCCCTCACTAGAAAAGAAGAGAGAGAAAGAGAAGAAAGCAAAGAAAGAGAAACGGAAAGAGAAAAAATCCAAGCGAGATAGAGGCGAGGCTGAAAGAGCAAAGAGTGTGAACAGGAAGGAGGAAGGCAAGAAGAAAAAGAAAGAGAAAGGGAAGGAGGGGAAATTGAGGCATGGAAAAGGCAAGGATGAAAGAGGCAGGATTGATGACACATGGAGGGATGAAGCAGGGAAGATTGAGAGAGGAAAGGCTGAGAAAAAAAGGGATAAGCTTAGCCCAGACAGACACAGAGCAAAAGATAACAACGCTAAACCTGGTGAAACAGATGATAGTGGTAAACTAGATAAGACCTGTAAACTACCGAACCCAGGAAGACCAGACGAGAGAGACAAGGCAGATGATACATGCCAGCCAGTTAAACATACTGAACCAGCAACAACAGGTGACACTAGTAAATCTAAAGAACAAGACGTCCTATCAAGACATCCGACTGTGCCTCCAAGCCACCCCTCTTCTGCCCCTCCCTCTCTCCCTGCTCTTTCTGCTCGTTCCCCTATCTCTCCCCCTTCTTCACCCCCAGAGCAGGACAGCCGACCGCTCAAGAAGCGTAAAGCCAGACGGCCCAGCTGGACCAAGCTGGTGCACCGGGCTCAGAGGATGGAAAACCAGGAAGCCCCTGTAGATTCCCACCATAATCCATTACTAAGTTTGCCCCAGAACTCTAAGACATGCCTCCCTACCAAGGCCACTATCCAGCAGGCAGATGAGTCACACCCGACCCCCTCTATCTCCTCCACCAGCAGCTCCTCCGCTCTTCCTTCTGCAGCCAAACCTCCATCCCCAAACCAGAGTCACCCCCACTCTGACCCCAGCCCCCCTGCTTCTAGATCCCCCATAATACCTGCCCGAAAGAGGGGCCGCCCTAAGTCCCACACCTCTAGCTTAGATGAACCTCCACCTAGACTTTCGTCCAACGCTATCCCAGCTGAGGTGCCCGCTCTTGGGTGTGAAGGAGTTCAGAAAGCCCCTGTACTGGAGCCCAGTCCAATACTTCCCAATGCCGCTCAGTCTACTACATCCACTCCGAGGAAGCGTGGCCGTCCTCCCAAACGGCCCCTCCCCGAGGACCAGAGTGGAGATGTGCTGAGTCAAACTGATATTAAAAAGAGGAGTAAAGATTTGCATCCTGAAAAGGGCAACAGGCAGCTGAAGATCAGGAGGCTGATTAGTGAGATGAAGAAAAGAAAGAAGAGAAGACTCCACAAGGGAACGCTGTCTGAGTATGGAGGAAAGGAGGGAAGGGGAGGAGAGACAGGTGGAGAGACCTCTCTCGGAGTATGTAAGTCGATAGAGGCTACAGCAACACACACCCTCTCCACCCTGTCCTCCTCCTTTGGCGGTAAGCTGGGCCCTCAGATCAATGTGAGTAAGAGAGGGACCATCTACATGGGCAAGAGGAGAGGACGCAAGCCTAAAGCTCAAACAGCTAACCTAAACTCCAATTCAGCTCAGCCTACTCTCTTCACCAATCCCTCTGAAACCTCTCTTTTCTCCTCCAACCAACCCCAACCTCCCTCTCACCCTTTCCCCTCCCCATCTCTTACCCACTCCAGCGGCGCTCAAAGCCCTTATAGTGAAGGCAGCCTAGCAGAACATCCAACATCTTCCCTCCTTTTTCCTCACCCCTTCTCCCTCCCTTCCCCGTCTTCCTCCTGCACCTCCCCTCGCCCACCCTCCTCCTCATCCCTCTCTCCCTTTGTGAAGAAGAGTTGTCCATGTCAGGGAAGGCATCACTTCCCCTTCCACCAGTCGTCATGTAAGCTCTCCTCTACCACCCATCCACTGCATCACACACCTGGCTCTCCTGCCCACCTGAAAGAGGCCACCCCGTCCCCCAGGAGCGAATCACACAGCGAGGAGACTTTGCCTAGTGATAGTGGAATTGGCACAGATAACAACAGCGTCTCAGAGCGAGGAGAGATGAGGGGAGGCCGAGGGATGCTCAGGATGGGTCAAGGCTCAGGAGTGATTCTAGGGGGTCAGAGACACCCCTCCTCTCTTGTAGACCGTCCCTCTCCTGTCTCGTCACCCCTCTCTGCCATGCACAGACACACTAACCCCATCACCAATCCAGCTACCATGGAGCGACACAGAGAAAGACACAGGCACAGGCGGAGGGAGTATGACTGTGTTCCTTCATGCACTTGCCTATGCCCATGCCCCTGCCCAGGGCACAACAAGTGCGCTCATTCGGACTATTATCCTTGCCTTGGGCACAGTGCACTGAAGAGACAGAAAAATAAACACAAGAAGAAGCACCAGCAGCTGCTCATGCAGGACCCAGAGTTTCTCTCTGAACTAGATGATATGATCGGTCAATTCAGTGAGGTCCACATCGGACGCCGTAGTTGGGCGAGGACCGGACTGAGCCAGGGCTTCGATGGGAGTGGGAATGCCGCTGGGGGAAGGCGCCACCACTCTTCCTCTTCACATCCTCTCCGCTCCAACATCTTCAGGATCAATCTGAATGGCTTCTACTCCCCTCATCCTTCCTCTTATTCTACTAATCCCTCCTTCTCGCCCCAAACTTTCTACCCCTGCCAGCCAGTGCATTGTGGCAGGAAGCCAGACCGCAGGCAGTGCGGTTGCCCTTCAAAGTTCCAGGAGACCATTGACGATATGGGCTTCTACAGAGGCTACCCCCCGACTGCGTCGCTCTACCCCCACCTCCACAGCTCCTTCCCCCTGCACTCTCCTCACCAATATGCCGCCCATCAGCCCCACCACCCCCACTTCCTCCTCAACCCAGCCAGATTCC
Source organism: Beryx splendens (assembly GCA_900312565.1). Classification (NCBI taxonomy): domain Eukaryota; kingdom Metazoa; phylum Chordata; class Actinopteri; order Beryciformes; family Berycidae; genus Beryx; species Beryx splendens. The sequence goes on along the minus strand of OMOV01066196.1, from coordinate 15,392 downwards.
ACAGGCGGAGGAGCAGGTTGCTGAGGGAGGGAGGTTTAGGAGGAGAGGTCGAGGGAGAGATGGGAGGCAGTGGAGGAGGCCCACACCTCAGCTCAGGGTTCGTCTCCAGCCTCTCCTGTGGCTGTGGCAGGAGTGAACACAAACACAAACATAAACACCGTCACCGACACTGCGAGCGAGACGTGGAGGACGAGGAGGAGGTGCATGATGATGAGGAGGAAGACGATATGGAGAGAGAGGGGCTGGCCAGTTCAAAGCCAAGGTCAGGGTTCATTGTGGGGCCAGGAGACGGAGGAAGGAAAGCGACAAGAGGAATGGGGAGTATGGGGTCAACAGAATCACCTTGGTTATGTGAGAATGGAAAAGATTCCTTTTCTTCTTCTGCTGCTGCCAGTGCCTCATCATCATCATCCTCAGCAGAGAGGTTCAAACACACATCTCTCACCTCACTGGGTCTGGGTTCCTCTCACCTGTCCTCATTTGGAGGAGGCTGGGGCGGCCTGGGCCAGCCTTGGATGAAGGTAGGGGGCTTGGGAGGGCCAGGATTCGGACTCTCCAACCCCAGCTGGAGAACCTTCACTGGGGGGCAGCATACAGGGAGGATGGTTGCATCAGACAGAGAGGAGGAAGATGAGGAGGACAGTGAACAGACACACCTGTACAGGACCTCCCCATCCCCAACACACACCAACCTGTTCACCTCTGCTGCCATGGCAACAGGAGGGAGGGGCCTGAGGAGCGGAATGGGCAGTAGGACTCCAGGGAGTGGAGACAGGTCATGGAGGAGGGAGGAGCCAGCCTGGACAGAGAGGAGAGGAGCAGGTGAGGATGGATGAATTGGTAGATGCATGAATGAATTGATCACTGACACCACTGTGCTGCTGCCCAATGGCAGATATGAGGTTTTGCTAGCTGTAGTGCCAAGGTGTGGTGTTGGAGCAATATGTGGACATTTTGCAATGCTAGTATTTGAAAGGAGACAAAGAGGTGTCTACTGTCAACATTGGTCAAGTGGTGTCCTGAGTTGTGGTGTAAATGCATAGTCATGCTCTGTTGTATTGTTTTATTGGCAGAAAATATAGATATGTAGAATATTGACAGTAATCCAGATAATATAGAAAATATGTTGCAGTGGTTACATCTAATCACATCAAATTAAGCACTCAAAATTGTTACAGTTGAGCGGGCGGGTTTTATACCAGCAGCCACTTGTCACTTTTTCACTGTGACCGATTCTCATATTTGCACAATGTGGAGATAAGATGGCAGTAGTGATAGTTTGCCCAATACAGCGGTGATAGCATTGCTTTTCCTCAGGTGTTGTTGAGCCCGCACATCAAAGCCTGCAGGGTGTTTTGAGAGGAAATCAGACTCCGTTCTTTTTATAGCCAATTTCAGACTCCCTCCGCTGAGCAGGGGACGTGCCTGACACATGGGCACACACAGACACACACATACACACACACACACACACACTCACACACACTCAAAACACACAACCACTCAGCAACCATTCTCTGTTGGATTTTTAAAAAAAAAGCGTTATAACAGGCAAGCAGGCAGCATCTTGATGGGAATCTGCCAGAAAATCTTTGAAATCTTCTTGGTCTGTAGCGAACCGCACGCTGTTTCAGCCCAGGGCTACCCAGTGAACACAGTCATTAGTTAACCACCAGATCGGCTATTTAAAGCCGAGCCTCTGCCTTACTGCTGGCCAACAGGGCCTATTTGACTTGGAAAAATCCAATAAGGAAAGAGTGGTCAGTCTTGTCAGGGACTGGAAAATGGAACAAAAAGATAGATGACCTCAAGAGGGATGATTGATGAAGGAATAGCACGGAGGTCAGAGAGGGGGCAAAGAGAGAGGGTGAGGGGAGACTTGTTTTTGAAACGTGTGGAATATGTTTGACATCAGTACATCATATAACCAAACACATATGTGTTTTGAAGTACCACACGCAAGCACGTACGCACACTCACACACACTGTTTTTCTCTCTCTTTCTCTCTCTCTTCAGTCTCTTGAGGTTGTGTTCAGAGTGTGCAGAAGCAATTTGTGTGCGGGCGTGTGTACGTGTGTGTGCATGTGCATGCTCACATAACAATAAAGTATGCATGCTGCACTGTATTTGTGTCCGTTTGTGTGGCTTTTCGGGGGTGTGTATGTACATAAATCATTTCTTAATGCATTTCCCAGAAAGTGATCTGGTCAGAGGAAATGTTGTGACTCACCTAATCTGTGGCCCATCTGCATGACTCAGCCTAGAGTGGCCTCACCTCACACCTCCTGCTGGCTCAATCACTGATCCACATCTGTCTCATTTCCTCTCTGCCACTTACACCCCCCTCTCTCACTCCCTCTGCCTCAACCCCTCCCTCCCTCTTTCCATTTCAACGGACTGCAGGTTTACAAGGTGACTCAAGAAGCCGGGGGCAACAGAAAAGTGTGCCAGCGCCAGACGGTGTGACGGTGAAAAAGAAAAGAAGGCCAGGACGTCCCAGGAAGCAGCCGCTGCCCTCCCCTGTATCTCCCCCCACGCACTCCTCCCCAGCTCCCCCTGTGTCATCGCCGGACCTCCTGCCAGGACACAGCCACAGCAGAGATGGTAGAGGAGTGGGAGGGAGAAAAGAGGAAAGAGTGGTGGAGAGAGAACAAGGAGGAGGCGATACAGTGCAGCAGGTGACTGAGTCAGTATTGCAGGCCAAGAGGAAGAGAGGACGGAAGAGGAAGCACAGCGATTCCCCCTGTCGTCAGAGGTAAACACTCAACTGCTCCACTCCAGCGCATACTATCGCACCTGAACTGGTGACTTGCATTGAAAAATACAATACAGCCACTCACCACTACTATATTAACACATGGTTTTCAGCACTGTGTGCTAAGCCAGTGCCTTTTCTCTCTTTCTCTTTTTTTCTCTCTATCATTCTATCTCTCTCTTCATGCCTTCTTTTTAGTGTCGGTGAGGATAAGCCAGAGTGTGACGCCCCCCCTGAATGTTTCGGCCAGCCAGAGCTTGACCCGGCTCCGTCCCAAACAGTAACCGTCCAATGGGAGGAGAGAGCTGATGTTCCACCCAGGAAGAAGTTTCTGAGGGCAGGGCTCTACTCTGACGATTACAAAACCACAGAGTGAGTTCATTAGACCTTGGGTGGACAGAATTCACATACTGCACGATTTATTGTCCATCTTCTAAATGCTGTCATGCATCTGTTTTGCAGTCCCCCCTCCCAAGCCCAGCAGGCTAGCAGAGAGAGTATGGAATACACACCAGGAGAGCGCGAGTACAGCCTCTTGCCTGCTCCCATCCATGTTGGTGAGTATGTGAATGTGCTATCATTCCTGTAGCTGTTTGTAGTCTCTCCCTGTGGCTTCTACTTGTATCTGAAAGAGACAGTCCCTCCAAATTCCCCTTGTGTCCAGGGAAGTACCTGAGGCTAAAGCGGATTGATTTCCAGTTGCCCTATGACGTTCTGTGGCTCTGGAGGAACAACCAGGTACGGTTTCGCTCCTTAACACAACAACATGAGGTCGGAGGTGGCTAATACAGTCTAATAAAGTCAGCCTTAACTTTCATAGTGTAACAGTTCTTGTGTAGTAGGGGGGATGCCAAGCTGAAGCCTCTTTGGAGAAAATAAAAAGCTAGGATGAGATCACTCTGCTTTAATAAATATGCACTGTACACATGTGTAGCAGGATGTAAACCTCATGTTGTTTTGTCACAGCTTCACAGGCAGCCTGCTGTGCCCCTGAAGAGGAAGCGGCACTACTGTGAGTAGTCAGCATTGGATGTATGATGTTCAGGTTCAGTTGGGTCAGATCCATACTTTTATCTTACTCTGTTTCTCTGTCACCCTCTCCCTGTCTCTCTCCCTTTCTCTCCCTCTCACTCATTCACTCACTCACTCCCTCCCCCCCCCTCTCTCAGGCCGGCTGAAGGAGAAGACTGTATCCTCTCAGCAGGCAGTGGTGAGTTTGAGAAGAGAAAGATGTTCCATAGCATCGAAGGCTGTGTCCATAGTAATCGTAACTAAAACTTACATGCTTCTCTCCGTTCGCTTCCTTCCAGGAGGAGAGCTCTAGTGACATTACCAGCCTCTTTCCTCACCTCGACATGGATCCTTTGACCAGCAGCGAGAGGTATGGAAAGAAGACGCACCCATTTACATTTCAAGCTAAACTATTGGATGCGCTAACACTGTTCTAACGTCTATGGCAATGGCTAATGTTTCTCTCTGTGTGCCGGCCAGGAGCTTTGTGGTGAAGCACCACGTGTTCCTGGTGAGGAACTGGGAGCTGGTGAGAGACAGACAGATCCAACTGAGGATAGAGAGGGAGAGGGAGAGAGAGAGAGAGGCAGAAGGAGAGGAGAGAGACATGCAGCATCTGTCCTGTGATGGAGCCAGTGGGGACGACAGCCACATCAAGTCAGGTCCATGAAGCAAGTGTGTGTGTTAGTTTTTGTTTCTGTAGGTGTTTGTGTATGTGTAGGTGTATGCGGTTGGACTGTATACATTTTCATTTCTACTGTACATCTATATGGATGTCTTTTTGTGTCCTGTGTGTGTGTGTGTCTTTGTCTTTTGTGTGTGCATGTATATGTGCGTGTGTTGGTGTTCTGCTTACTGCCCGTTGTCCTCATATTTGGCTTGTCTCTCCATATCATACTCAGCAGAATAAACTAAGTGGTTTTCCAACCACAGACTTTCAGCCTGCAGAAATGTTTCCCCATTTCTGTCATCCGCTACTGGTGTCCAAGAACCCAGCAGGAATCAGCTTTCCCCATTAACAATAAAACCACACTGTTTCCATCAAAGAGTCCCTGACTGATCACGGATAGAAGAGAGGAAATAAGGACACACACACATACACACACTTACAGATAGAATCGAACGGTCCTGCTGTGATCCCTTCCGTCCTTCGCCACCATCATTAACATATACTGCATGACCTCTGACCCTCAGATCAGCCAGTGGGGGTGGAGGAGATGGTCATCAGCAGTGACCCCCACTGTCAGACTCAGGACACCTCCAGCCCTCGCACTGCCAGCCCCCATGTGAGTACATGCTGAAAAAATGCAACATTTCCCACAGAAAATAAATGTCTTTTCTTTTAACGATTCGATTTTCCACACGGATGGAAATCTGCAACTGCATTTAGTCCTGCATATTTGTTCACCACAGCCTACCAAATCCCAGAATAGACGAGAGGAGGAAAGAGAGGAAGAAAAAAGAGGGGAAGAAGAGGTTTGCAGCAGAGAATTGAGGAGGAAACGGCTGAATGACTTACTCCTGACCCTGCAACATTCATAAGCTAAGAGAGAGAGGTAAGTAGAGCTTCAGACAGAGCTGCAAGGTAAGAGAAACAGAGAGAGAGAGAGAGTCAGGGGAATGCATTATTTGACTGACAGTATCTTGTCTCTGTGCAGGTGGGACCACTCCGGGAATGGGACCAGGCCCACCATTGGACAGATGGACGGGAAGTGATGTACCCACACTACTACCACAGTAGTAGTGCCACAGAGAACAAGGCAACGATGAGAAGAGGACAGAAGGAAGAACGATGGCGAAAGAAAATGCATGAAAGACATCTCACACACTCGCAGATGAGTGTGCTGAACCCAGTGCTCAGAAGGGCATCACACCAAGGATGAAACCATGGCAACACATCCTTTGTCCAAGTGGCGAGGGATGAGAGAAACACAGAGAGAGACTGTCCCGGCTGAAAGAAACACACCAGCTCAAATGAATTTGCACTAGTGCTGGATGAAGAAGCACACTAAAGACTGCATGCAGTCTTTAGTGTGCTTCTTCATCCAGCACTAGTGCAAA
>OMOV01066134.1:6522-21439 GCA_900312565.1 Beryx splendens | reverse complement strand
GCTACTTGAGTTCTGCTGTCTGATAAGAGGTAATTGTAGATGAGATTAACTTCTTCACAGGAGCATTACACTTACATTTTCTGGGCTAAAGGTTTGACTTGTGTCAAGGTTGTTAGTATTGAGCATTTTCCAATACTAATCAGACAATATCTTTCACACTGATTTTCCCAGACTAGAAACTGATTAGTTCAAATCAACTGTTTTCAGAAGCAAAACATTCAGTCAAAGATTCAGTCATTGCTTAAACTATTCGAAAACAAAAATAATACATTATATATAAAATATATAACTAAACGGTTATATATTTAGACATTTATTTTGGATTATATAATTTTTCAATAGCGGGAAATACACTAAGAAAAAGTTGATATCATTCCATTATCATGGGAGGGTTGGAATGGAAGAATAATACTTGTCTGCAAGGTTAAAGTGTCATATTATTCAATAAGCACAGTCACTTTGATCAGCTATGCCCCATGAACCAGGGGGGAAAGTTATTTTTCTGTGCATCAAAAGATGGTGACCCCTATTCATCACTGATGCACAATTTCTCCTTTAGGGCGCCCTTGCTGTTAATAGCATCCCTTAAGCTTTCCCATCGTAAATGGAAGGAACAGTAGATTGAGTGACTTGCAGTAGCCATTCCCCTTCACACTGTCAGAAAAAAGGTACAGAATTGTACCTGTGGTTAACTGGGGCTTTCTAACAAAAAGACAGCGCCTCAGCAACAAAAGGTCCAACTCCTTTCTTCTTCGTCTTTCTGAGAATGTACAAAGGAGTACAGAGGTGGCCTTCTGAGAGAGGTCTGCCTTGTCCGTTGGTTTATGTAACCGCCATTTGGTGAAATATCACTCTGTGGATTTAATGGGGCTGAGCCTTTGTAATCCTCAGCACAGATACTTTTACAAATCCTGTATTTAATTAGATTTCCCTATTTAGTCATTTGCGGTCGGAAGCCTAATTCCTGTATAATGCCTACAGTGAGAGTATGTTCCTGGCAGGCCCATGGATTGGGTTCTGTGTTCTACTTCAGTGTGTAATGGTCCAAGGAGTTCAATTTCACCTCGCATATCCCTTTGGTTCTTTGTGCCAAAACAGAACAGAACAACTATCGGCCTACCCAATGTATTTTTTTCCTTCTTTATCAGAAGATCAGCGTGGAGGTTTTCTTGACCCTTACAGTTAACTATGTTATTTTGTTGTGGGCTACTTCAAATTTTAATAACTCAGTAGGGAATTACTGGGGGTATTTCATGCTTGTATGACAAAGGGAGGTGAGTGAAATGTACATCTGAAGCTATGTGAAAGGCGATCCTGAAGATGCTGGGAGTATAAAAGCAGCGCCGACCGTCGAGGATTTACAGCATACATCCTACTAGGAAATCTCAGCGAACGTGCATGCACGACGTCGCAATACAAAAATTGGAGGCGGCTGACACTGCTTGGGATATCTTCAGCGCTCTCATTATGTTTTCCTTCTTTTCTTTTTACAGTAGTTCACTCTAGTACAAAAAAGACAACACATTCTGTTTTCTCTGTTACCGCTATCTTTCACATAAAAGGAGACATGGGATGTGACATTTCATGGCTAAAGCGATACAATGCCACAGACGTGTCCAGTGATGATGCTCATCTCCAAAATGTGTTTAGAAAACTGTGGGTGACATAATGTCTCTCGTTACACATAGCACGGTTTGTCCGTTTAACCTCATGTTCACTGGGCCCTTGGGAGCCTTTAATGTTATGGAGACGGCTTACTGATTTTGACGAGTCACTTTGTTAAAATTCCACCCCCCAGCTGTTGATTATCAGAACATTTTCAGAGGAAATGCCTTGAAGACATTTTAAAGCTATTAGGACCATTTTCATCATTCTCAGCTGCCCAAAAATGCTGTGAACTACAATGAGGATGCTGCCTTTGGTCAACACAGCAAGCACATTTTCCACTGTTAATAAGTTTTGATTTTTCGGTGACAATAATTTGGAGCCGACAACAAGCGTTTATTGGAGTGCTGTTTGTTCACTCACAGAGCTGATGTGGCTCCGGGGTGAGTGTTCAAAGCTATCTAAAAGTGTTAAATCTGATGGGTGTCTGCTTACATAAACACTGGCACGCAGCAGTGTTGATGTTTACAGTCTCAGAGTTAAATTGACACTGACGATTTTGCTGCGTACCTGCCTCCAACGTGACAAAGCAAAGTTGAGGAATGATTCAAAATTCCAAAGCTCTTTGGACACAGTAGAGGAATATTTCTATATTCATTAGGTAAAATGGGGAGACCTCTACATATAACATGCATACATTTGTAATAGCCACAGTAGTAACAGCTACAACCTTTTGTGCATTTAGAATTTGACAGCACATGTACTAAAAGGTGTAATAAATGAGATCGGACAGTCTGCAGTAGTGCAGGTACTCGCGCTGTACAGTTGTAGCTGTAATCATCGTGTGTGTGGGAGAGTGAAAGACTCAAATCTGTCTGCTATGATCCCAATCGGCAACGACGTCATGACGATTAAATCAAATATGTTTGATTCTGTCGGGGGTAGTCTTTGTGTAATCCTGTGGTGTGTGCTCTTCAAAGACTCACATCATAACAGGAATTTTCAATAGCCAATGAAAATTGATTGAGTTCGCGACAGGCCGAGGAAGAGGGGGAAGTGTAGACACAAGACATGCAAATCCCAGCACAAACCACAACTGCTGCAGGCCATATGGGTGTTTGTTTTGGTATCAAAATATCAGGGAAAACTACTTTCTCGCCAGTTCAGGTGTACCACAAAAAAAAATCACATTCGAACCGCATCCGTTTATTCTCAGTCTTGTTTATGATCTTTAGATTTGTGCTCCTCAAAGACAGCTGTCGTTATGTGTGTGCGTCACAAGAGACTGAACATCTGCAAATTTCAATTTCAACCTTTTCATTGTCACTTATGGTTGGAAAGACATTTTAATATTTAATGTTTTCAGCTTTAGATATTGTAGGCTACAGCAGAAAAAAGACACAGGAAAGATATAATAATCATTATAATAGAAAATATACATTTACAATACACACGAAAGAGCACGTTATCATACATATATACATCAGAGATGTGTATGTATTCATGGCACTGTAAAAGCATCCACCAAATGCTATGTATATGTGACAGCACACTATCCATTAGCAAACTGGGTCACTGGCCATTTTTCTTCATGATCACAGTCATCAGTGGTTTTCAGGTGAGCGGTAATTGGTATCGGGGCGGCATTTGTTTGTGACAGTGTGAGTGTCCGTGACGGGGAACACTAATTACTGCCATTCAATGACAAGATAATCTATGCTGTCATATTACATACACATATTACGCAAACTGTTAAATTGGTGTCATTGATTTTTTGACACACTCACTGGTTTAATAATGATACCCTGAGGTCCTAAAGAGACTGCTGATCACAAAATTTGATAGGATTAGGATTCAGAAAGTCACCAGCTATCTGACGCAGCCATTTTTATTTCCTGGCTGTAACATTAATGTGGAACACTAGATTTAACAAAAAAAAGAAAATATCAGCATGTTGCTGGAAAAATACTGGCTAAAAGTGCACTTGTAAATGACAGTGTGTACACTAAATTCAGGGAGATTCATGTGTTAAAAAGTCATCAAAATGTGACCCATCACCCTTTATGCACACGGCTAAATGCTGGCCATTAAAATACCACAAAGACACTATAACCCAGGCTGGCTATTATTAGCTTTTGCAATAATGCAATATAGATTTTTGGGTTTTAGCCTGGTCTCTTCAAACCCATGACATTTTCAGAAGAAAATGATTTGAAAGATTAGGCCCAGGGTGCAGCTCCATCGACAAGGCCCTGCAGAAGCCAGTGAAACAAAAACTTAATTATCCCCAGTCAATGTTGGAGATGAACACGTCTCTAAAAACTGCACCCTGGCATACTTGAACACTGATTTTGTCTCAAGGCTTCCTTTTGATAGTTTTCTCTTTCAAACCAATGGCCCTGATGGAAAGTCATTGGTGCTCTGTAAATAATGAACAAAATCAGCCATTATTGGATGCACCTGCTTAAAGGGCAACTCTACGCTAATAGACTGAACATTTGTGATTTTAAAGGCTTTTGAGACATAACCTTTAAGAATGGTAAGTTCCTCCTGACAGGATGGAACAGGCTCATGAAGGGGAAGTTAAGATGCGCACATCTACTTTTTTGTAATAGGATTCATACTGCAGGCTTGAAGAAACAATGCGTGCCAGACATTGTTCAGACAACAGGCCCTGCTGTATTCTGGAGATAAGTTGAAAAATTGAGTGGACTCAGCATCTGCTCTGTTTTTCAAAGTGGACCTCAATTCCCCTCACGGTAAAGGTCATTAAACCCTCCCTTCAATTAATCCATCTCCAATCCATTGTTTGAAGGCATCTGACAAAACTTTGATTATATTGCAGGAAAACCCAGAGGACAGAACCAGAGCTCTGATTGTGAATTAGGGAGGAGACACTACAAGGTTTCTTACAACAAGATTTCTTCAACTTTATGCAAAAGCGAAAAATTCCTGTATGTAGTTGTGACAAACACAAAAAACCTTCACATTTCACATACAGCTTCAGCTTCATCAGGTCTGATAAGATGCAGATTGAGACAACGTTTAGTGACAGAATGTTGTTTAATATAATCTTTCTCATAGCGCAATAACATAGGCCACTGCACGTTAAATAGGCCGGGCATGATTAAGCACTGTGATTGGCTATAAGACTGGAAGTTTACAATAAGGCCACTTCATCTGTAATCAACTTTTATGACGATAGAAGGAAACAACTGTACCAATTCTATTCACTTCTCCTCCTTCTCTCATATGTCACACGTCCTCCCTTCCTTTCCTCACCTCCCCCGATAACTTCCTAGTAGGAAACAGGTGGTAGTGAGCGAGGAGAGGAAATTAACTTCAGACTCAGTCTACCTATGCCAATCATTCTTCTTCTTTTTTCCCACGGCACAGCCAAGGGCATCACCAGGTAAGTAGAGGTCAGGCAGTCAGTCAGTCAGACACCTGTCACTTAGTGAGATGATCAGATGGCCTCTAGAGGGCATCTTTGACTGAAAGGCAGTGTTTCCCATACAGAGGCACAAAATCAAAAGTTGGTCAATGTATAGAAACTGATCTAAATCGATCTCTAATGCACCTGATGTGCACATCATGTTTGTCATGTGGGGAAGCACAGACAGCAGACCAGCAGCACTGAACTCAATCCACACAGTCTCCCGGTATGAAAACAAAAGTGAAACTTAGCATTCCAGAATTTGCTCCAAACTCGCCTTTGTAGTAGCAGGATTTGTAAACAGTAATACATCTTCTGCTGCCCTACAAACTTTAACGGTAGGCAACGTTATTATCTTGTATCTAGTATTTAAGTAAGGTTAGTGGAATTGGGTAATTTAGCCGTGTCGCAGTGCTTCATGAAAACATGTGCCGTGGGTCTGTACAGGATCTGTGCTTGTTTAACTCATCCAATCCACATGCCATCCACACAGACTCGCCCTCTGGAGGTGAGTGGATGTCGCAGAAAAAATTTGTTGAAAGGATCAAACTTTTATAAAATTCAACATGAATTCAATCCTAAGCAATGGTATTGGGGTAGTACTGATGTTTTGGTTGTTGTGACAACACTAATGCAAATGAAGCTCTATAAGGTCAGGCTGAACTGATTTTGCCATTGTACCTGCATTTTATGGGTCAATTTGGAGGGGACCCATGAGAAAAAAATATGTTGTGGGGATTTCACCTGGAAATATTATCATTTCATTTTGATAGAGACATACATCTTATTTGGGTCAAAATCGTATGTGTCTACCCCTGCACTTTGGTATCTGTTTGAAAACTGTTTTGAACCATAACGCAAGAGCTTGATCAATTATTTTATAATGAGAGATTTCTAGAGAATCCTTGATACTCTCACCTAGCTTGCAGCCCCTAGTGAGTCCTTCATGTAATATAAAGGTAGAGAAGATTTTAGCCTAAGGTAACACAATCTCCAGGTAATCTTTTCAGATATAACTGCACCCTTGCTCTTGCAGCTTAGAGCAATTTATCAATCAACTGGGAACAAGAGAGAGAACTCTACACTCGGTTAATTGATAAGTAGCAAGGGGTTATGTGCAGCCATTAATATTATTCACTATTAGCATCACATGCAGAGAGTCCTTTGGTAGGTGCTGGGACTGGATGCGTTGTGGCAGCCAGATGAGCCTGAGAGGAGAGAGAGAAACAGGTTAAACACCCTGGGCAATTCTGCATCCCTAACCTTGGGCAGTTAATTGAGGGGGAAATATGAGCAAGTCCAGGATGCAAAACCTGTTTAAGTTTATCGGGGTGCCACTGCATCCATGATATTGTAAATGCACAGAAATCAAGACGCTGAGGAATTGTTCCCTTTAATGTTTTGAGTGAAGCTGAAGTCAGTTATTACAAGTGTTTGACTTGATTAGAGTACCTCAGGGTAGCCTGAGGGTACATAATGAGTTCATTTCAAAGGGGAGCAGTGAAAATGAAATATTATTGATGAGCATATACACACAGAGACACACATACACACTGAGAGCAGAAAAAGATACTGTGTGTGGTTATTTTAAGTCAGAGTCCATGCAGGCCTGAAGTACTAAATACAGTTGTTGACCCAATATGCAAATGAAAACAAGATGTTTTGTTTTACGAGTGGGTGTTTGCACTCCATTGCATTCATATTAGAATACTGCCCAAGAATTTAACACTTGACGAGATAGCAAATGACAAGCACCTGCCATGGCTATGGGCGGCTTAGTCATCCTTTATTTAGTTCCCTTTTGATGCATTCGCTGCTGCAAACGTGACAAACGCCACTAGTATCACTGCTTACATTGCCATTGTTCTAAAACATCTAGTCTGTTTCTCTCACTGTATCATTACAACAGGAAGTGGATCCAGTATCATGGGCCTCTCGGTTGCTTTACTTAATCAATTCTTGTTGATTAAAGCCTTTCTGTGTTATCTTATATCCCCACTTGTAATGATTGCCTGTGGGAACTTAAAGCTTATCTGAATATTTTCTAGCTTGTTTAAGACTCTCTGTGGGTGAATACAGAGTACGAACACAATATTCTGTGAAACTAATGGCAGAATATACATATAATATATCCTCCAGCTTAGTCATGCAAATGCAAAAACATGTAAGTCATTTGGTGCTTGTGCATTGTATTGTATTTAACAACACAACCATTATGTCTATCTAAGGATTCTTTCTTCTGTGTAATTATTTTCTATTTAACTGTGTATTATGTAGTAAACCATAAAGATATGCAGGAAAGGTATGCAAAGGATAAGAATGATCATAACACTGCTGCTTTCCTTACTTGATTTGAAATTGTACGTTTGTTTTGAGTGAGTTTGGCCCTTTGGAGGTGTTGACCCTTTGGAGTTGTTCAACTCAACTGTATAATTTAAAAATACAATTAGACATTAAGAATTCTCTGATTCATTCCTACTAAAAATGACTTAATGTAGATGCATATTTATCCCCTGACAGCAGCGATAATATCAATTTGAACCCAGAGAGTCTCAATACATGGTGTTTTCACTGAGTATTATAATGCTGAACCATCAGGACACCAACAGTTAAACATAACAGAGGACAATGTGCCAGCATAGCATGAGACAGATTTAAATGCACATATTTCTGGCCTGTTGTTACAGATTTAAATGCTCCGGTCTATTGCTCTAAGAACAACACCCCAGACAAAACTGTGCCATCCCAGATTGAAAGGATAACCAAATAATAAAATAATAAAAAGTCTAAACCCACCCATGTATTTGCCACAGTCAGAAGCTACGGCTCCTATTTGTATTTTCAAAAATACATTAAAAACCACACAGACATACTGCTGCCTTAACATATCATGCTGAACATGTGTATTGCAGTTTTCCTAACATGACGTCATGACACATTTGAGTTAAATGGGGACTATTTTCATTATTTTTGGCCCCTTGAGCCCTTGAGTTGTTTTTTTTGGTGTTTTTTTTGCCAATGAATATTTTAGTTGTAACTAGAGTGAGCTATCAAAACAGGTTTTTGCCTAACAGATGTGGAATAAAATTTTGGGCAATGCAAATGAAACATTTTGATAGACTGCTATACTGAAACACAGCTATGAGTGCATCTGTTCTTATTGTTTGTGCATCTGCTTGTATACGAACACGTAGAGTGAGGCAGTCTTCTATCTGTCAGTCTGTCTTGTCCAGTTTGCAGGAAACTGTAACCCGGGACACAGAATAAACACATAGAAAGCAACACAGAATAAACCAGATTTCACCGCGATGGTCCCACTTTTCAACAGCCATTATACTGTGCTATCAAAATTAGAGAATGCTATTGAGGTAAAAATGCGACACAGAGGGGCTTTCAGGCAGAGTGGAAGGCAAATACGCGCCGTGATCTCTTCACTTTCAATTCCGTCAGAGTGGAACTACTTTTGATACAAACTGTCACATGCGAAGTTGAAAAACAACGTGAAAAAAACGAGTTGAAATGAGAAAACCAACATGTGTTCAAAAAGCGCACGTGCTTTGAATTCATGTGTATATTTACACCTGATTCCATGAAGTGTCAAGTCGCAGTGTGTGACTTCAGCTCAATATTCGTGAGCTCCCATCAGATGGAATACACATTGTATTCTCTCTTTCCACAGATCACAGATAAAGTTTGTTACAAATTGGCTGTTTATTAGATAATCTGCTCTTCAAATACACAACTTTCATTCTGCCTGGGAGATACTGACAATATATTCCCCTCATATGTACGGATATAAATTGTCCCTGGTGAACAAACTCATTGCAGTATTGATGTGGGAGTGGTGGGCATCTGATGAAGCCTGCTGTCATGGCAGCTTTGCCTTGGCAATAAAAAAGCAAAATTTGACATGATTTTGCTCCCGCTAGAGAAGATGGCCAACTGAGGTATTTTTGAATACCTGATGTTTGACATTCATATTTGCCACATGCTGAAGTACAGCCATTGACTGCAACTAACGATTACTTTCATTATCAATTAATCTATTGAATATTTACTCTATAAAATGTCAAAAATAATGGCAAATGCCCATCACAAGTTAGTGATTTAAAATTACTTATTTAGTCTGACCAGCAGTTCAAAAAAAACCAAAATATATATTTTATCTGAAACTGAGAAAAGCAAGCAAGCCGTGCCAGTTGTGTAGCTGTAACCAGCAAATGTTTGGTATTTTTGTTAAATAAACAACTGATAAATGACTTAAACGATTAATCAATTATCAATTCATTCGATTCATTTTCTGATGATCAACTAATTGATTAATCGACAAATCATTTCGGCACTATCAAGATTATTATGTTTCTATATGTTAGCATACTACAAGTTGTGTAAAGTGTGCTTCCATATCTGCCTCATCCTTGGCACAAGAGCCATATTCAAAAAGCCTTTCAAAGAGTGTTGATCTAGGGTCAGCTTCCATCTATAAGACTGAATGAGGCCACAGAGAGAAATGGTTCAGGTCACTGCTCCAGATCAACTCTGTAAACTTGGGGCCTGAAGTTCACCAGTCTAAATCCTCAAATCTGCTTGGGAAGGAGAAAAGATCGACCCACGACCTTCTGTTAACAACCCCCACTGATCTTTCCCTCAGCAAGGCGCTGAACCCCCAACTGCTCCACTGAAACTCCACAGTACATGATTGTGGTCTTACTGGGCAGCTCCCAGTTGTGGACGTGAGTCTGCTTTCCTCCTTCCCCCTGGAACGTCTCCCTCAGGCCATTTCTGGATATAATTATACGCTCTTAGGCAACTTGATGGGTTAAATCTATAGGAATTCTCCTTTTAGCTGGATGTTCACTGTAAGAAAAGAGTTGATGGATGGGCAGTGAGTCTTTGTCTCTGCTGAAAGCTTTCTGTGAGATCATTTTAATTGAGTGGGCAGCAGGGTGGATACGTGATTGCACAGAATGTCCAGTAAAGAAATTGTCATTGGTTTGATCCCATAAACTGCCATGTCGCCTGTCAATTTTATCTCTGAGCAAGACACTGAACCCTGTCTGATCACTCAATCAATCACTGTAAGTCACTTTGACTAAAAGCATCCGCTAAATGATCAAGAATGGGGAGAAAAGTACATGTAAAATGAGTGGAGAATATTCAGTGTCAAGTAACATCACAGTAAATTCAGCAAGAGTCTGTCTTCACTTGGGGCTAGAATTACACGCAGCATATGTTTGGTAAAAAAATCAAGCTCCACTCCAGTATGTCTGATATACAGACGTACCAAGCTGGATTTTACAAGGTGTTATTTTATTGTGACATCTGGTCAAATGAACGCACATAAAAATAAGAGTAAACAAAATTACCTCTGTTAAGTTACACTTTGTCCCCGCTCAGCTGTTTATATAAATGGTTTTGAAGTGTGTTTCGGTTGCAGTGTGGGCACAGATTCAGAACAGGAAGACATGACAGCTGTGACATGCAGGGCAAACCGGATTTCAGCACACAAGAACACTAACAATCCCGGTGCTGGATTGTGAACGAGGCAGACGGAACAGACAAACTCGTTGCCGCTTTTCCTATATTTCAAGTGTGACAGGAATACTGATTGACACGTTACGTTGCAGTTGGGTTATTTCCCCTCAGTGGGGTGTTGGTGGATCTTGAGAGAGGAGTCCTATCATTAGGCAAATGCTTCTGCAAGTCGACTGGCAGACACCGACAGGGAGGCAACCCTCATTTCTGATTCTACGGGTGTCTGAGTGGCCCAAGAAGCAAGCACAGTTGGGGAGTGACTCGAAAGCAGATTATTACTTTCATCCTCCCAAAAATCTCTGAAGCTATGCAACAGTAGACACAGTCCTTGAACCTGAGACGCAAAAACCAGCCATAAAAATCAGAGACTCTGGTCTGCTTTGTATTCAATGGAGGTATCCCACAGAGGAAATGTAAATTCAAACGCACAAAACTGCATCAATATTCAGGTCGATGCATTGTTAAAAGCAAGCACATTCATGTAGATAATTGGTTCGCATTGCAGTTACTGTATTTAAAAGCAAAAATAGAGTCAAAGAACAGAGAAATCGTTTTCACTCTAGGGCTGAATTTTAAACTTCTCTTATCTCAAGGTAGCCAGGCAATCAAGAGCGTGGTCTGGCTTTTCTGGAGCATCTCAAGGATCAAAATCGGGGGGTTAAAATCCCCATGAAGTTCCTAATGGTTTTAGAAATTTAAGGGGAGCTATGAAATTATTGCAAATTGTGCTGCACTAAGGATGATGAATGAAAGAGGCGAGTTTCAACAGAGTTAGGTTAGAGACATGAATGTCAGAGAAGACTTCAGTTTATGCCCCAAAGATATTCTTTGACCATGACAAACATACTCTATTTGGTATTCCAGACACTTTGCCAGCAATTCTCTGCTTTTGTCATGAAAAGCAGGCGATCGCCTGAACAAAACCTGAGCAAAGCCTGTTCTCTGAGACACAGTACTGTACTACTAACCTAAACCAGATTAAAACATTACTGCAGGTACTGAATATATTTCTAAACATTTAAATCACATAGCAATATAGAATTGTGATTCCTGATGTGACATTCTTACATTAAAATGACTAGAGCTTAACGGGCATATTTATCATCTGTTTTTCTCATTGCAAAGCTCAAATAAATGAAAGCATTTGCAGATAGCTGCTCCAGTTCCTTTAGCACAGCGCTACCGGTTGTCCTGGTGGATAGAGCTTAATGAAACATCATAGCCTCACTTTTACATGAGTAAACGAGAAATTAAGCAGCAGAGACAGCTTCTCATTTCAGCCTAATTAAAGTTTTAATTGCTTGATGTAGAGTAACAGCGCAACTCGTGGAAAAGCAGGATCACCATTAAGCACGCTGTGAGTCTGGAATGGGAGTGAAAATACAACTGAATACTGCAGGCCAGCTCCTGTGCATAATTGGCCATGAATAGTCAGCACCTTCAGACACCATTCCAAATCACAGGAGAGTGTCTTGAGCTTTCAACCTGCTCACACATACACATGCTCCCCCTGTTCCCCTGTGCCTATTCTGAGGTTAGTGTGCTGTAGACATAACACTGCAGCCGTGCGAAATGCTGTGGATGGACAAAAGACCTTGGAGACTAATCCTGTTGGTTTTGCCATCTCTAGGAATCTACATTTCACACGGCTGGGTTGGAGCTAATGGCTGCGGGGTGTGCATGCCAATCTCATTAGAGCCAGGTGTTGGGATTCAGCTCACTATTTCTCCTTTTCCTTCCTCGGCTGAGCCTACATGCGGTCCAGCACTAAGACCTTACAGTGGTTTGCACCATTTGCTCTCATCCCGAGCCCGCAGTGGACACCTGTGGTGACAGTAATTGAAGGCTCTCAGATCTTTTTGCGATTGCTCAGGCCATCGGCCTGCAGGTACCGGTCATCTTGTTACAGAGAAATACACAAACTCGTTTTATGTTGGACAAATGTGTCTCTCCGAACTGGCGGCCAACATTACACAGTACTTGAGAGAGGTTGTTGAAAGGTCATTGATGTTATGATTTAGATTTTAGTGATTTGGCAGATATGGGGGTTATACGTATTAATCTGACAAGGACAGATTACACACCACATATTACAAGCAGCTACTCATTGTGTTGCATGGCACTAAGTTTGGCTAACGTTGGTTTCCAGTAGCAGGCAGTCGCACAATACATGGGGGTTAGAAGCCCTTACTCAGTGACACTCACTATTAGACACTCTCTACTGGGGATCAAGCTAGCAACATTTTTAACCATGTAACCTCCTTACAAACTTTCACTCAGGTTAAAGCTACATTATTCAACATCTTGACATTAAAATAACAATTAAAAAAATAGTGTATATTATACGTAGTCCGTCTGTGTCTGTCTGTGACCCTGTGTGTACATGCCTAAATCGCCCATTTGCATGAAATTGCCTTTTCAGGACATATTTGGGCATATAAAATTGCTTCGGGCATAGCCAGCAGTGAGCTATCAAGCGCAGGAAAGTCATAGCAACAACAACAATGGCGGAAAGCAATAATTTTTTTTTTTACATCAAAGCTAAATATATGGTAGACAAGACACGTTCAAAACGCGCTCAACATCGGCATTGCTTTTTTGTTGTTGCGGATTGCCTGAATTTGTGGTCTGATTCTTCAATGTCTGTGGAGGCTTTATGGATGGTGGTATACTTCAGCTTCAGGCTAAATACCATTTAAAATAAGACAGTTCATCAAAATGACTGACGGAGCAGAAGGAGGGCGGGACTGATAATATGCTTTCTGCCTCAAAGTGAAAAGTTGCATATTGTCCATAAGTCCCTGTCTTTCATTCAAGTGATGTCCTGAGTCAATATAAGGTCGATCACAATTCCTTCAGTAGCAGCGTCCATCTAAATCCACTATGAACGCTCTGCATTGTGGAGCTATGCCCCACTATTGCAGGGTTTTGGAGTCATCACCATAACACAGTCTGCTGCGTGAAAAGTGAATTTTTCTTGCCTCCTCCAACACATCCGGAATATTGCCGTTGCAAGCCTCATAAATCATCAGAGCCAATAGGACAAAGGGGATCACATGGCACTGGGGCACAGCAGATGCTAAAGGGTTCAACTTTAGTAACGATAAGAGCCCCCATTCAGAGGACGGGGTTGTGGGAAGTAGATTATCGGTACAAGCGGGGTCAGGGAATGGGAGTATAATTAATGCTGTATGAGTTAAACCTATGACATGCTTCTCCTGCTACCCACCGCTATCTGATTCGAGCGGAAAGGATGGAAGGGGAAATGGGGGGGCGAGGGGGGGAGCGAGCACTGAGGGTGGGTGGAGGATGCGGCGTGGGGTGGGGGTCCTGTGAGGAGCAAGGAAGCGGTTCTCTCTCCCTTTTCAGGGCTCAGTATTGCTCTGTCTCTTCTTATTAGAAAGCTAATGCAACTGTCTGTTCTAATACTGGAGAGCAGCTTTTAATTTTTTTTCTCTCTCCTTCGCAACCTTTTTCTATTCCGTTCAGCACTAATCTGTGCCGTGGCAGCAGATGATAAGACGGGGCACATTCGCTTACTCTCTGTGCTTTTTCCGGGCTTTGTCTGGGCTCGAGTCGTGCAATCGTTTGTTTCAACAACTTTGGAGTAGAAGCCAAGAAAAGAAAGTGAAAACTTTTCCAGGTGAATTTTCTGCAGAGTTCTGTTGTAGTTCTTAACAGCGTGTGTGTTGATATTGCCCTCCAAAACCTTAAAGAAAGCATGGCCTCCTTTGTTTTACGTACAAAGAAACCCCAGTCTTACGGCCTTTGAAGTGCACAAAGTGTTGGAGCTTATAGAGGTATTGTTCTTGAGGAGAGAGGATGGATTTTAGAATGAATTTAAATCTACGGACTTAACTTTTACTGGCACTTGTATTGTAAAGATCAAACATGTCTTACTGGACCTTGAATGCAAACTAAGAACCCCCAGGACAGAAAGAAGGAAAAAAGGGATTTGTGAAGACTTGTCTGTAGATAATTCTGATGTAACTCCACTTCTTGTTCAATGGATTCACAAGATATTGAGACGAGACACAATTAGTTCTTTAATTAATTCACATTGTATGCAATTTGCTCTGTACAGTATAACAGCACCAGTCTAATACCATACCTAAGATATGACTGTTACTGTAAATGTCATTTATTCAGCTGTTTTTCTCTCCAATGCATGTATTCACTATGCTGGCATTCAATGAAAGGTTACATGTTGAAGCACAGGCAATTATGGGTTACAAGTGCTGCAAGACAATAGGTTAATGATAAAGGGGGGGGGGGGGTATGGGGGGGTGATACTTCAGGGGGGCGAAGGGGACCTACATTACCTTAGGGAACTTCCCTCCT
>OMOV01066127.1:0-10275 GCA_900312565.1 Beryx splendens | reverse complement strand
TCTCTTTTAGAATTGTCTTTTGGATGTATATTTGTTTATTTATTCATTTATTCTCTCTCTTTCTTTCTTTTTTCTCCTTTTGTTGCTAATGTGACTATTTATTTGTAACCTCTGCACCACTGGAAAAGAGGGTCCCGACCCTCAGTGTGTCTTCCGAGAACCAAACAAAAGTCGATTGAATGAGGGGGGGGGGGACTCTTATAAAACAACTTATTCCTGTTGGTTAATTTGAAATCCACTCACTGGGTTCAGAGGGTCAAGCAGAAGGCAGAGATTCCAGAAGAGCTCAGTATTGAATGTTGAATGAATGCAGGGGGCTTCAACACAGGAGAACAGATGGATGATTGTCCATAGATAATAAAGGGAACAATACAAATGAAGACCGAGGTTGAGATATGATTGGAGTGCTTGATGATTGACGCATGTGATGCTAGTTCTGGCTTGAAGGACCGTAACAACAACCAACTGTTAAAAATGAGGATCCGGATTCAATCAAGGCTGTCAGACACAACAACCTCTTCCTCCATTCACAGCGGTCTCCTGGGGTGTGTGTTACGCACATCCAAGCTGCTTATAAAGACTGTGCAATTTGGAAGGGCAATCAGAGAGGGAGGAGAGTGTGTGATGGCCGTGGGAAAAGGAGACTTACAGGGAATTTCTTCGCACTGAGAGTGTACAAAAAACAGCACTATGCCAGTAGTCCACACCGACCCAGTGTTGAGCATGAATGAACGTGTTCATGTTTTTGGTGAACGGTGAACTGAACATATCCGTTTGCAACTAATGAAGTGAACATGAGTTGTTAACTCCCATGAGAGTCAACGATGCCCTCGCACTGTGTTTAAGGCACCCGAGGATCTATGGCACCCAGCTTATAGTGCAATCATAGCAACTGAACTCAGACGCAGCTACCAGTACTGCTGAAGCCAATTCATATGAATATTTGAAGGAGATTTATGAACAAACCAGTACAGATTCCAACAGAAAAAAATGTCACATTTTTATGCAAATTGTCCCCGCCGGGTCTGAAACAAGTCCAAACGCCAGCCACATCGACAACGAATTTGAAACGACACATCGCGTTGAAGCATCCGACCCGTCTTGGGAAATATCTGAGAGTGAATGATGATCACAAGAAGTCATTAACAAAGGGTAAGACCACGAGCCAACAGCCACAAAGTTCCTCCACCCAAAGGACCGGTTATCCTTCGTTTCCCAACAACAAGTAGACAGAGTAAGTAATCTCTGTCTGTGATTCTATAGTAGTAGGCTATACAGTAATTCATTTAGTTTGGGAAGTGGGCCGTGGCAATGACTGGGAGCTGGGGATGGATGTGAACTTTGAGCTAGCTCTTGTGAAGTGTGAATGTACACAACGCTGCACCCATCACATTTTAACACTTTTAGAACAGCCGCATTAATGCCATATCAGCTCTATAAGTGGACAAACAACTCTCCAATCAACAGTTGTCACACTCATTAAAACAACAAAATTTGTAGTGTATCATTAACTTGTGTTTGTGACCATGAACAACACTCCCCAAAGCTAGAATGCAGCAAACGTAGACCCTAATCCATGATGTCATCAAGGAATATTTTTTCGAGCTTTATTTTCTCGAGCTGAGCTTGTGGATCAATAGGTTTGAGTTTTACATAGTGGGCCTGACTATCTAATAGGAAGCAGAAAATGTGCCCATATGCCTGTGATCTTACCTTGGGTACTGTCACCATGTACAGTTCGCAGCTAGAGGGTCTGTCTTTTGATGACATCTTCAAAAGAGTCGTGGCTCACTTAGAGGGTTCACATGTTCAATAAAGCTTGGATTCTCTTTGAGGGTGTTTTTCCCTTTAATTGTTTGTACCATCTTGAGTTGACTTTCCTCAGAGTCCACTTTGATCTGGCAGGCAGCACGGACCCAGCAGGCCTACAAGATGCTACCACTCACATTTCCACTCTCCGCAGAATCAATGCGTTTGCAGGCACTCGTAGTGGCCACACACACTTTGCCACAGGCAGCAATGTCAGAGACTCTGCTGAACACAACACAGTTAAGAGCCTCAGCCAGCAAGGCCTGACACTGGCCGCAGTTAATGGAAAAATACAAGAAAACTTAAGGCTACAGTCTCTTTCCTTTCTGTTACTAGAATGTAGTTACCAGTAATGAAATCTAACAAAATTTGGATGAGGTTTATTCAGCAGCCACTATGTATTGCCCCACATTTTATTATTATAAAATCTGTTTTTGCATAGTCCTGCATTGCATAAATGCAGAGGTGGGGATCATTTTAATTGCTTCAGATTTGACTTGATGGATGAAGAGAATACTTGAGACTTAACTTGACTTGGGACTCGACTCTGACTTGTACTCTGATGACTTGAAAAGGTTTCTAAAGTCTTGACTTGAGATCTTGTGTTTGTGTAAATGACTTGGATTGAAAGTGATGAGATTTGTTCCAGCAGACGACTGAATTTAAATTCTGTTTCTGTCTGAATTTGTATGGAACGATTGAATTTATTGAAGTTGAAACTGATTTTAGAAATCAAACTCATGATGCTCTTACCAAGTTTTTACACTATTAAAATGGAATAGTATTTAATAGTCCTAGACACTTTGTCTTCTTTAAGATATTAAATTGATTGATTGTTCTACATTTAGACTTAAGATTTGACATTATGACCTGGACTTGTCTTGGTAATCCGCATTTAGACTTAAGACTTGACACTTGACTGAGTTCAGACTGACTTGGGACTCCAGCAAAGTTAATAAAATGTCTGCAAGACAGAAATATAAGCGGAACAGCCTGCAGAACTTGTAGGCTGTTCTGTACATGTGCCCCATGAGCCGATGTCTGCCATCTTATTTGTCAGTTGTAACCTGTGTCTTATGTGTGCATTAATTTGTTTTAAGCTGTGTGTAGTTGTATGTTATATGTCTCGTAATCAGGGTGCCATTGAAAAATAGAGCTTGCTCTCCACTGACCCTCCCTGAATAAATAAAGGTAAATGAATGAAATGTAGGCCCACACTAACATTTATAATATATGTCAAGCATCTCATTCCGTTCTGTGCAACATGCTCGGGTTACATTGGATCAATGCAGTATTGGTGTCTCCTACACATGCCTGCTACTGATACAACTAGACTACTGTGCATGCCAGTGGTCTCCAATCATATGCCACTGAGAACCATTTGTATGCAGGATTTTGCTCCAACGAAATACTACAGCAGCTCATTTCCCTGATTAGTTTTCTCTCCCTGGTTGAAGGTGGTAATCAGTGTAATCAGGGAAATCACTGCTACATACTGTACCATGCTGCTCAAACAATCATAGCTGTACGACGCTGCTGAGCTGCAGGTGGACTATCTGAGTGAGTTATATGATCTAGTGTCAACCGCATGGATGTGAGGTCCTGTTGTACTATGTTTATAATCATCCACTGTGTAACTCATAGTAATGTCACAAAGACAAATCCCTGTACGTTGATCGTACTTGCCAATTAATCTGCCTGGTTCTGGAATGAATGTCTGCAAATGGAGAGAAAGCGAGTGTCCAGTCTCTCCCTCTTTTCATCAGTGTTCAGCAGTTTGATCTAGCGGTTTGATCCAGCTTCTCTCCTGAATTCACTGCTGTCTGGACCAATAACATTTCACTCCTCATCCTAGATCACAGCTGACCAGTCACAGTAGCAAAGAGTTGCTTTAATCATTTAGGTACATGACAAACAGAAGGTAACAGTCTGATCCGAGCACAATCAAACTGCCTGATGCCGGTAAGCTTGAAGTCTTTTTTCCTGCTTCCTCAGAGGAAGTTCCATGTATCGTGAAATTGTAAACAAGCTCTACAGCTTGCTACAGAAATGAGGGAGCAGCAAATTAACAGATTACTTAAAGCACATAATATAAAGTTTAGGATTTTGTAGTGAAAGGTGGCTGGATGTATGAAACGTCTCCAGGCAGCCCTAATGTCCGGCCCCACCTGCCCCTTTCTCCACTGGTGCTTCTGAGCAGGTGTTCCCGAGTTGTGCAAGTGCGGGAGAATCGGGTTGGCCTGTCCTCGACCCGGCACTGTGGATGATGGATGTTTTAACATGGAGGACAAAGGCCAGCACCGAAGCAGGCCACAGGAAGAGGATCACACAGTAGTTTAACCACACAGGTGTGTTCTTCATCGCGTTACTCTCTTCAGCTTACTCTCTAAGTGGGATATGTGCACCCTCCTGGAAAGATTTCTCTCTCTTTCTCTCCCTCACTCTCTCTCTTTCACTCTCTCTCTCTCACACACACACACACACACACAACGTACGACCCAGGCTGGTCTTATGAAATTTCGGGATGTGAGCATGATGTATTAAAATGAAAATAATGTGCTCTATGCACAAGAAGTGACAGAAATGTGTTTCCCTGCCATGAAGGGGTTAGCTGGAGCAGACACGATTAGAAACAGGCAGTAGTTTGATACTGAAATATGGGCCTGGTTGGTAGTAGGTGTACAGTATACATCCTTTAACTCAGATGACCCAGGTTAAACACCCCAACTCATGCAAAGACGTTTTCTACTGTAAGTTTTGATTTTCAGCAAAAGAGTTTCTTATTTAATTATAAAGGTGACCAAAGCCGTACTCTAACCTTAACCCAATTGTTTCTAGTTTCCTAACATTAGCCATAACCTTAAGAAAAGTTGTTTACTTGCCTAAACATAACCGTTAGCTAACCTTTTCATATGGAACATATGTGAAAATGGCATGTGCTGTTCATGCTATTTTCATATGTAATCCTTTGGTGGTGGAGGAACGTAATCTTCACAGTATTCCTGTCCACGCTCATAATATGCATGTCAGAGTTTGTGCTCATTTCACTGAACGCACGCACACACACACACACACGTGTGACACACGAGACGTACAGCTCTGCTAAGGATTGTCAATCAATGTTAATGAACACCAGACAATGATTAAGAATATAGCGTCAATGGTGGTCAATAGTCTCCAATCATTCATCTCTTAACAGGTTAGTTTACTCTGTTCTCCCATGAGCAAGACTGAATCAGCTGTACAGTAAGCAGTGGATGTTAAAGGATCTTGTTAAAGGATCCTCTGGATAAGGATCTTGGTTGGTGCAGTAGTATCCAGGGGCAGACAGCCCTATAATACTGTATGTGCATCTCTGTATTCTGATCATTCATAATAGTACGCTTTGTTTGCATAGCATAGTTTTCACAACAGTTGCAAAGTAAAAATGCCAATCATGTGTTTTAAATCAAACACACACACACACGCGCACACACACACATACATACACAAACAAAAATCCACAGATAAGTCTACGTTCATAATCCAGCTGACAGTGTCCCAATTCTTATTTTCCCCCACACATGTGACACAGATCTGATGTTCTCTACTCAGTGTGAACAGCAGAAAGATGCATGCAGTCACATTTTTGCAATCCCTGTCCCTGGATCGAATCCTGAGTCATTCGACCTACATGCGCGTTGTATTTGACCACTCAAATCTGAATTTGTCAGCGTTGCCATGACAGTGAGCAAATCTTATATCATTCACCTGGGACAGTTGTCATATTTGCGGTGCCACAGCAGCTTGGCTGAGTCACCGCCAGCAGGGAGGACAATGAGATCCAACAATGGAAAGAAAGTGAAATAGCCGACTTGACTGGCATTTCAGACGCCTCCATTCAGTCAAAGCTCAGAGGCACAAGCTGTCATCGAAACGTGTTCCAAACAAGCTTTAGAAAAAATCCCAAAATAGATATCATCTTTTATTATTATTACATCTTTTATTATTGTTAATCTTCGCACACGTGTGTTTTTGACATCGCTGTCAGTTCATATTGGTATGGGATATGGGTCACATCCTAGAACAGATATGCACACTCATCCAAGAAAATGTGATATTAGCAGCAATTTGAAATCAAGCACGAAGGCCTGTGGTGTGAATGTAGCCACAAAAAGTCCAGCGTTTAGGTATGTGTAAGCACAGCACAATGGCCTTCATGCTTTAAGAGTGGACACTGACAATGAAAAAAGATTACACATGGCTATTGACAGAGGCATTAAACAGTTTCACAGCACTGTCCTCCTCTTACGCCCAGGCTATAAAGAGTCAGACAGTGCAGACTGTATGTATCATGGCTGGACACTTTGCCTGTTCCGCTCCTCTCGATGTTTAAGACTCTCTCTTGAGATTTACACACTCCAACTCCACTCTTAATGAGACGCTCTAATCAGCCAATGCACTGGACCAGTCAGACAATACTTTAGCTGTCCTTCGGGTACAGGTGTGAAAATAATGATCCATTAACTCAGGTGGGGAAGCGTGCGTGATCAAATCGATATTTTTACTTCAGCACCCTCCATTGGAACCTGCTGTTTAGGAGCGCGAAGGCCGAATCTGCTGTTTGTTCTTGTCTTTGTCGCTGCAGATTATCATTGAAATGTCAAGCTGAAGGCCGCCCTTTCATAGAGCTGTTTTTTCAATCTGTCTAAATCATCACATTAACCAAAATTATGATTATTATCATTTCACACTGCGAGAGAAGGCACTTGACAGGGGACTTGGAAAACGGCTGTTAGCGGTCCCAATTACAATGGTCTGAGTCAATCTCCCCTTACATGCCTGCCAAACCCATAAAATTGCTCTCTATACATTTAGTCCCCATTGGTAGTATGTATGATTAGACAGATTGCTACGCCATGTGACTCTGACGTCATTTGGAAGATGAAAAAGGGGGATATGGTGGCCCCTGGGACAGCTGCGTGAATGAGTGGCACGTTTTATGAGGATGTATGTGCCACTGACACTCCCTGCGGTGGAATGACTTAGTGTCTCAACATGAAGCCATCAGTGAGTGACACCATACGAGGACGTGGGAGGAGCCCTCTGCACTTCATCACACCTTGGCACGGCGAACAATCCTGACAGAAGCTTCTCAGGGCCGCTTCAGTGGGCTTTGAAAGATATTTGGCCCGGCGAATGAGGATGCTTGGGAACAAAATCGAGTCGCCAGATATCAAACACACCCAGCTGCGTTTGAAGACTGGCTGTCACGGTGGATCTGATGGGGGCCTGCTGAGGACAAACAGAGCCTTTGAAATCAAACGCCACATTATAAATTCAAGAAAGCTTAACTGTATGTGACAGACAGTGGCGGCGCGTGGGCGGGGCAGACAGGGCAATTGCCAAGGGCGCCATGCCACTAGGGGCGCCAAATTCACCCACACGTCTGAATTTGATTGTAACTAGGGTGACACTTGACACAGCATAAATACATTTGTAGCGATCTACAAACAAAGAAAAAAAACATGAATTAACCTACTATGCTTTAGGAACATTGTGCTCCTTGTTTTACTGAGACTGAGTTACAGCAGGTTGAGTTCTGCTCCCAGTCTGTCTCCCGACGAGGAGCTTTGAGCAGCTTTAACTCTCTTTAAGTAAAGTAATACTAAAAATTACACTATGTGAGTTGATTTAAGTGACATGAGACACAACTGGGGAGGATTTACTAAATTGTTTTGAATGTAGCGTAATGTATTAACCAATCAAGGGCGATGTGTGTGTGTTTCGGGTGAAGGTAAGATGCCTTCGCAGTTTATTTTCATGACTTTTTGCCGGGCTGTGCTTCTTACATATTTACTGTGGTTGTTTTTCTTGGTTGGAGGTTGCGTATTTAGCAATTGGCAATGTGTGATGGTGGTTAACGGGACATGCATGTTGCACATTTGGCATTGTGTACTGGTGAGAGGGACACGTAGTTTTTGGCATTTGGCATTGCATAATGATGACAGCATAAGGCAATTTGGCAACAAAATACATGTCAGGAATGAAGTAAAGATTCACATTCACAAAAATGTCATAGTAGATGATCCTATTTTTCTAATTTTACATGGTAACAATCATATATTTATACAAAATGACCTTGAGTTGGCAACCCTTTGTGAAATAGTTGATAAAATGTGAGCACATGTGGATGGGAGGCATTTATAGTTTTGCCCAGGGCGCCTGATTGGCAAGCGCCAGCACTGGTGACAGACATCTGTATGCATTCCCTGTCTCATGTCACCAGCTCCTTAGGGCAATGCGCTAATCACAGAGAACAGCAGTGTCTCTTACATCAGGGCCTTTTCATGTGGTTATGTTTAGGGCTGCAGGATGAGCGTTTGAAAGAGAAAAAAAGGACTTCAGTGGAGAAAATCCATCACTTTGACTAGCCATGTCCTTGGCCCTTTGTGTTTCAGGTAGCTGCGAGTGTGTGTACAAGGCAACAGAAGTGCGGAGCCATCAGTCTTACTACAGCTGTCCCTCAAACAGAAGCTGTTTAATGGAATAAAGCTTTACAAATTCATAGAACAATTAATTTACTGATTTTAGAGATTTTAAGCTCAGCATGAGATAGTCATGAATTAAAATAATGTGATACTTTATTAAAACTGCTTTGAAAGGATGGTGAAAAAATGGCTGGTGGATACGTTTCCTCACTGAAAGTCATTTTAGTGGCGTCATAGTTTATCTGATTATTGGTGATAATTTTGGTTTTATGTACAATTTATGAATTGTTTCTATTGTATTATACATATTTGTATATTACTGGTCTGTTGTTGTTTTTATTGTCATATTGACTCATTGGCACTGCTTCACCTGCTGGTCATCCCCATGGCCTTCTGGACTAGAGGACCACAATGGAAATAAATCTTGGATGTTCTTTTGTTTTATGCTCGATTGTTTTTTAACCAGGTGCATTACATTATATATGTAACTTGTTTTAAAATGATCAAATCAAATATTGATCCCCACAGGGAAATTGCACCCCTCCCTCCCCCCTTCCAAAGGGAGGTCAGAGTTCAAACAGAGGGTCTGCAGCTGGTAGGCATTCAGTGTCTTGCTCAAGGACACTTCAGCAGGGTGGATGGTTGCGGACAGCGGGGCTTGAGTCCAGGTCCTCCCTGCTCACTGCACCATCCTGCAGACCTGATCTGTGGAGTTAGCTGTGAAAGTCTTCGCCTTACAAAAGTCCCCAGACACAGTCCGCCACTCATGCAGCACCAGCGGGAGGATCACACCACAGCTGAATAGGTGCGCTGACACATGGCTCTCTAAAGGGCAACCTTTGAGGATCACCAGACTTAGCATTTACCGTCACACACACTATGCATTACAATGGCTTCCAATGACACTGGGCATGTGGATGTTATCTCATGACTTTACCTGACTTTAACATGGTTTGGACTGGTTTATTCTGATCATGCTGTCTTTGTTCTACAGCTTATGTATGTACTTTGCATTTAATTCTGACTATAGTGTTTTTTTTCTTTCTTTGTATTTTGATTTCTACATTTTACCCCATTATTATTATGAATTTATTTTTTATTTTTTTTAGAAAAGCCTCCAGGTGTTGAAAATTAGCACACGTGCTAAAACGCTTAAGCAATGCATCTGGTTTGTCCAATGTGATTGTGATGCCCGTGTCAAATAAAAAGATAAATAATGTGGTAATATGTGTTTTCATCACGTAGCTACCGTATACCGGCAACTTTTTTTTTCTTTTTTTTTTAATAAAGACCACAAAAGCATACATTTTTACACTAATTTCTCTCGTTACTATTATCAGAAGAAGCCATTACCATGTCAGAAAGAAAAAGCAGCTGTTTACAGTCCTGTGCCCAATTTGCCAATATCTGTAACGTCAGTGTGTTTGGTGCCACTTGGGTTTGGATTGAGCTTGAAGCATGGTGCTTTATTTAATTTTTTTTGAAGACCATGGTGTTCAAAAGCAGCTGGAAGTGAGACACTCCTCTATACCTGCGTATTATGGCAACATTCCTATATGCTCAGTTAATATGCAACCTTACAATACTGAATCTGCTTCACCATTATAAGTTTAAACTCGTGAAGATCAGGCCTGATGAAATAAGTTGTATTTTTGTGTTCATTTTTCTTTATTCTCAATAAATCTTTTCTGCAAGACTGAGTCATGGACATCACTCTGGGTTAACCAGATTTTGTCACATTTTCCAACCTTGCATCCCTCCTTGCAACAAACTCTGTTTGTGTTTCTCACTGAACTGTGAGCCTGAATGTGCAAATACTCAAATCTCATAGAAAACACTGACCAAGTGGCCTTGACAAAATAATAACTTGTCTTCTAGAAGAAGGTGCTCACCTCTTATTACACATCTCCTTAAAGTGCTACAACTATAATTATCATTGCTTGTTCAGTCTTGTTCATATGACCTTGTACATTTTGACCAATAGATTTTCTCCTTG
>OMOV01066120.1:9036-19264 GCA_900312565.1 Beryx splendens | reverse complement strand
ATAAACGTGATCAATGTGGTCATCACACCGAACATGGACATGAAACAGATTGGAATATGTGTTTTAATGAAGCGTAAACAAATTGAGAGTTTGGTTTCAATCAAGAATATCAATCACTGGGGTCAGCACACATGAACTGTTCTCCTCCTGGACACTGAACGAGACGACTGAAAGAGAAAAGTGTGGTTTTTACTGAAAAGTAATGAAATAGTCATAATGTGATTCAAACGTTAAAATGTTATTTATACCGAGAAGAGTTTTTTTTTTTAATCAAAAACAATTCAAAAATACATACAAACAAAAAGTAACAAAAAATTAAACACGTACAGTCAAACATGTGACCAAGTCAGCTTTGCTCGAGTCTCAAGTCAAGTCCATGTCATTAATGTCAAGTCTCAAGTCTAAATGTAGAACACCAAGTCAAGTCAGAACAAATCAAGAGTTCAGTACCAGTATTTCATATCTTAAGCTGCGTTTCCCCCGCAGGAACTTTCCCCAGGAACTAGGAACTTTTGCAGGAACTACGTGCGTTTCGACCGCAGGAACCAGGGCCAAAATGCCGTAAACAGAATTTAAATTCAGTCGTCTGCTGCAACAAATCTAATCACTTTCAATCTGAGTCGTTTACACAAACACAAGATCTCAAGTCAAGAAAATAAACCTTTTCAAGTCATCAGAGTACAAGTCAGAGTCAAGTCCCAAGTCACCACGACCCAAGTCAAGTCAAGTCTTGTCTTCATGCATCAAGTCAAGTCTCAAGCAATAAAACTGTGACTCCAGGCCCCACCTCTGCCTGCAGTCCATTGAAATGGTGTCTCCAGTTTTCTCCTACTTGTGTTCCATGCCACAGCGCAGCAGGATGGTGAGATGTGGAGGATTAGCCGCATCTCCGGGGTTCAAACCTCTATTCCGCTCGATTCCTTCCCAGCTCAGTCGACCCTGACCTCTGACCTCAGCGAGAAAATAATTTCCCCATGAAGATGAATAAATGATTCCCTGTCTAACGCCACACACTCAGGGCCTGGTATTGGTTTGTTTTGCTGCGTTAAATAAATGACACTGATCCTATTGACAGTTGACTGATACTGAAAAGAGAAGCACCAAAGCATATTTTCTATTAGTGTATTTTCTGAGTCAGTATTACTCCATACAAATGTTATCTGCCATCTGTCTAACATTATGGATCACCATATTTGCAGTATGTCTCTTCATGATTTTTATGTATTCAAATAATTTATTTTATCCATACAAAAGTGTATATTTGGCATATGCAATTGCTCTGAATATGTTGAAATATGCTATGCTTGTAGCTGGGCATTATGGGAAATTGTAGCACTACCTATTTGCCTTATGTATAGATATGTACGTGCATATACTGTATATACACACATGTACATACTGTATATTTTATTGTTTTTTATGCTTATTTCTTATTATTAGGCTATCAGAATATTTACAGTATATTTGTCACTGTGGAGTAGAAACCTGAAAAATGTTGAATAAAACCCTGTTCAGTGTCTTTGTAATCATTATGGGAGCCAGCAGCAACATCCTATAGGCTATACTGGCCCATGCATATAGAGAGCACATGGACACTCATGCTCTCTTCCCGTACTGAGATCCTTTGATTAATTTTTATGATTCCCACTGAGAGACTATCTTAGCCCCCGTCTTCACCCTCTACCGCCACAAACACGCGCGGCACAGTCAATGATTCCCTTTGGGTATATTATTACCAGAAACGGCCGGTTCCCAGGGTCACAGCGGAGAGACACTTTCCCTGATCAATCTGTGCATCTTTGATAACAGAATCTACTCTGCCCCTCTTCCTCCAAACAAAAAACAAATCAATAAATATGGATGAGCGAACGCACGCACGAATCACACCAGCGGCCTGCTCGCTACGGATCTTCTGGTGACACAGAGATCTAAAAACTGAAATGTGATTTTGTTTCATGCGCATATGGAGGCGCGCCAATTTTCAGTTGTCTACAAAAAGTAAGTCAAATCTTGCATGTAGTCCACGAGGTTCCCGCTATGGTCAGAGAATATTTTAGTGGGTTTGGTTTTGTACAGCACACAAACACATACATTTTTTAGTTTTCCAGGCTCCCAAATGGATTCTATACAGGGGATAAAAATATGTGCCAGTTTTTCTGTATTTCTCTTTCAGGCCTCCAAAGTTGAGCTTGTGAGGTGTTGGCATCGTTACCTGCTTCAAAAAAACATGGTAACATCTATCAGCCTCTGACATCATGAGGAAGTGGCATGTTTGTACAAGCTGTGTCCCGCAGTACACGTGTGGATGTTCCCTCTTATCCACGCATCAGTACACACCACGGGCAAACGGGTCAAAGCGCTTCCAATTAAAGCCGCTTCATGCTGCTGTCTGGTCTAGTCTGAGGTGATATGTATCCGAGAAGTAATTATATAGTGGGGAAATACAGCAGTAAAGTGTTATGGGATACAGTGTTAGCTTTACTTTACTAAGGCATAAAGTTGTATAGCATCATCTGGGAATAGTTTTCAGACTGTAGGTCAGTCATTTATTTATCTTCACTAAAATGAATTCAGGGTATTCGGCCCTGGATTTGATCATAACATCCTTCACTGAATAGCTCCTTATGGTTAAAGGAACTCAAATGAAACATCTTTAATTTAAGTTGAATGTCTCGACGTCTGTCAGTGTAATGTTAAAGTCAGCACAGCTTTCAGCTAAGGTGATCCTCAGCTAAATGCTTTTAGCTATTCGGGGTCCACAGCTTTGAAAAAGACCTGTACTATAGAGGTCACTTTATTTACTTAACATACGATCCAATTCGACCTAAGGCACCCACTTTGCAGGTTGTGTGCAGCCCGACGCGGAGTAAATGCTGGAGGGTGTCCTAAATTTGAGAGTGCACACTTTTATTGAATAATGGAACAGACAGAATGGGAATGGCGGCTGATCAAATCGCTGGTCTTAGCGTTCAGAAATCGTGGCCCACGGGGGCCTCATCTGGGTACAGCCTGCCTAATTCAAACCAATCAGGTCAAACTCTGATTTTTGCAGCCCCAGCCTGAAGTTTTGTTTTTCCATGAAGTCAACTAATGCCCTAAACACTTATCCGGAAATGGTGTTGCAGCGTACACAATTCTAAAAGAGCAACGTCGATACCAAGAGCTTCTGAAAGCGCTAGGCTTTCCATCTTGGTGAAAGAAAGCAGACGTTGTGTTAGCGTGCACGTTAACAGATGTGCGTGTATAGAGCTCAAACCTGGGTAACCTAATAATGTCATTCAGTTTTATCATTATCATTCAGCAGCAATATACTACTTTGTTTATACTTACATTCAATGTTGAATTTATTGATGACCTTTGGAAACAGTCGGCCTGTACAGTCAGTGCTGTAGCTAAATCAAAGTGAGCACAGTAAGCACTGTCAGTAAACCAACTAAATATAGTGGAATAGAAAAAAAGATGAAAAGATAAAATGCATGTAGCCTATCTCAAATCACGAGTGGCTGTTTATTGGTAAAATAGGCAACAAGGATCTTGAACGTAGCCTACCATGAGCAATGAAGGCTAACTCTTAGCTAAGCTAAGCACTTAAGCTAACGGAAGTGAAGTACACTTTGTTAAACTCGTCTCAAACAGAAACGAGAGCAGAACCACTTCTTCCTGGCACAGCAACAAGCTCACCAACCACAATAAACTCTTAGGAGATGCCACAATAACACTGACAGTAACCAACAGAACATTAAATTGCCCTTAAAGCAACAAATTCCCGTCTTTTCATTGGGTGAACACTGTTTTTTACGGAAGCCCTGAGAGGCAAGTAAGAAGGAAAAAAAGCTGGTGATCCGTTTTCTAAGTCTGATCTAAGTTGTTTTCTGTCCTGTGTTTATGACTTGAGAACAGGTGAACAGGTTTTTTTCATGTGAAACAGGTGGGGAAAAGTTTTTCCAGGTGAAAAAAAAAGTTTCGCCAGGATCATTTTTCAAGTTACTTTTTTTTCATTTGTGAAAACAGGTGAAAAAAAGTTTTGGCAGGTGAAATGTATTTTTGGGTTGTTTTTTTTTTTTTTTTGTCAGGCTCATTTTTCTACGTTTGTTGTTGTAATACTCATTTCAGCCACAAGAGTGCACCACTACCCCATTTTCTAAATAGGACTAAACGCATTCATGTTTTCTTCCAGGTTAGTTTTAATTTCTCCATGAACTCTAAACACAGAATAGCTAACGCTAACAGCAGAGTAGCGCCGATTAAAATACCTTTCTAGCGAAAAGAAAGACATGACAGTAATGTTACATAACTTGCTACCTGTGTTTAGAGTGCATGTCACCTGGAAGAAAACATGAATGCTATTTAGAAAATGGGGTAGTGGTGCACTCTTGTGGCTGAAATGAGTATTACAACAACAAACAGAAAAATGAGCCTGACAAAAATAAAATTTTCACCTGCCAAAACTTTTTTCCCCCACCTGTTTTCACAGATGAAAGAAAGGTAACTTAGAAAGATTATCCTGGCAAAACCTTTTTTTTCACCTGTTAAGTCATAAAAACAGGAGAGAAAACAATTTAGATCGTACTTTGAAAATGGATCACCAGATTTTTCTCTCTCACTTGCCTCTCAGGGCTTCTGCAGTTTTTAGTGAAAATGTTTGATTTGTGTTTTTCACTGCAGCTCCAAAGATTCTTTTCAGCCCACTGAATTCACTACATTCGCTCAAACTGTTTGTATCATTTGAAAGGTACTTTGTGCCAATCCAGTACACAGTCCAGCACACCAGATTACCAATTTGGCATGCACATTTAATGAAAGAATACCTAATTTCTTCATCCCTCATACTTCATTTATCTGTTAAAAACACATGAAGTGCATTGATGTTCTGAAAAAATTGAGCGAAATGGGGAAAAAAGGCTTTAAAAAGTGACTTTCCAGTCACAACACGGATGTTAGTTTTTGTTTGCAATTTTTAGTATAGCGCTCAAGTTCCAGTCTGACAGCCTTCATTTGTTTTTCATTGTTCCCTTTATCGAAAAACATGAAGCATTAAAGTATGATGTTTGCCTAAAACCTTCCTTTGTTCATTGGAGTATTTTACCCAAACAGGGTAAAATACAGGGTAAAAATTTTCATATCAGTGGCGCCACAGAGGCCCTGAGTCAGCCAAACAAAGATGTCTAAATCTTGTCTGTCTCTTCAACCATAGGATGAGAGATTTGAATTAGAATAACCGTTGCAGCTTGTAAGCTGGGTAAATGTGTTGAGATTCAGAATAACCGGCACTGTCGGTGCCTCAGCGAGCGCCCAACAAGCCCTGATTTATCTCCGCTGGCTGATATGAGACAGTGGGACTAAGTCATGCAGACGGTGTGTATTAAAACAGCCGCACTGTGACTTCATAAACCGCACAAAAAAAGCAATGCTGGCGCTTAACACACACACACACACACACATGCGGAGCTCAGACGTGCATGCGTAAACACACACACACACACACAAAAGTCATTCATTCACAGCGAGGGATGGAATCTGCAGAACAGTAGGCGTTTTATCATGAAATGTTTGAAATCATGCAAATGTTTCTCAGATTTATGCTCCTCCGAAAGAATCGCGCCGGATCCCGGCAGTTATAAATTTGCTATGTTTGAGTTCAGCTGTGCTCTGTAAAAACTACAATGCTGGCTGATGAGGACATTTATTTCAAAGGTTGTTAGAAATTTGATGACCGTTCTCCACCGTAAGTTCTACTCAAGCCGAGGACTCCAGATACAAGCTATTTCATTATGTTGCCTTGGTTGCTAGATATAAGATATAAGTTCCTTCCCTAACATCAGCATCCATCACCCTGCTGAGACTGCCAAGCACGGAGATATATAAAGAAAATCTCACTGTGTAAGGCCAACAAAGCCCACAGTGTGAAGGCCCGGGTAATGATGTCATCACCAATGCTGGAAAAAAAGAAAAAGTTTTTCTTTTCCTGAGAGCCTGCAGCCGGACAACATGAAGAGAAGAGAAAATATCGCACCCAAAGATGAAGAGCGAGAGGGAGATGTGATAAAAGATGTAGTGCATGCTCTCATCAGCCGGAGCCGCTGTAATAGCTTCTGTGACTATAGAGAGGTGAAACTCCCGTCTCTTTGAATAAAACATCCTCTTTCTTAAGTGTGTACTTGGAGTGGCATCGATGAATATATCAGGCCTGGCCCCCAAAGTTTAAAAATGTATACACCTCGCGCCTCCCTGTGTGATCTTGATCTCCATTAGGAGAGAACCAATGCGTTCTTTCCTTTTAATGTCAGAGATGAAACGATTTAATGTATGGAACGGAGAGGCAGGAAGGGAAACTTTACTGTGAACCGATGCCGATCGAGGAAGAATTGAGCGAATACACAAGTTTATTTTTGCGTGCAGTTCCTCGTGCGCTGTGTTCGCAGTGAAGAGAAGTTCTTCATTTCAAACGATGAGCTTGGGGACTTGACCTTTGGCCTCCGTCTGTCTCAGTGAGACAGTCTGACTGCTGCTCAGTGGTAACCAGACTTCAGCTGGAACAACAACGCTAGATGTCCTGAATCGAAATCAGCATCCTAGCCTGGTTTGAAAAGAGGTATGATGTAACCTATGGCTTTTAAAGGATAAGTTTGGCAATTTTGGACCTATATATAATTTGTCTCTTACATACTTGCAGTTCTCGGACCCACAGAGGATATTGACTCCAGAGTCAGCTGTCACTGTAACCTGTTGCTAGGCCTCTTACTGCTAGCAATGAGTCCAAATGGGGTTTGTCGATATTTGTCCAAAAAAGAAATTTGTAGGCTCCACAGTTGAATTGACAATACACAAGTCACAGTTCCGCCATTACACACAGTTCCACTCATCAGGAAATCACAGAAGTATTTTTCTCTGCCACAGCACAGACTGTGTGGGGGAAGTGTGTTACCGGCAGCGTGATCTAGTTTAGCCGACAGTCAGGTCAGACTGTAAACAGTAGAGTTTGGTAGAAGACTATCCAATGGTGCGGTGTTGCTGCTTTCTGATAGAAATACGTTGATTGGTTGCAATATCATTTTCACAGACTTTTTGGAGATATTTTGACAAACCCTGTTTGGACTCATTGTTAGCAGTAAGAGGCGTAGCAACGAGCTTGCTGTTTCAACTGACAGCTGACTCTGGAGTTAATATTCTCTGTAGTACTGCAGGTATGTAAGAGACTAATTATATATAGGTCCAAAATTGCTGAACTTATCCTTGTTGGTCTTTGGCACAATCGAGACAGCGAGCTAGCTCAGAGATCCTACAGAATCATAATCTATCACCATGCAAAATACTGTAATAGTAAAATAAAAATCCTTTAAACTTGTGCTGGATCAGTTAACCTTTTATCAAAATCTTGATCTGATCAAATTAAATTCCATGTTCACATACTGTAGCTTGCGTGTTTTTTTCAACCCTTAGTGCAAAGTGACCGGACGCTCTAAGCACCTGGGCATATATAGCCTACTGGCACCACGCTGCTAAGCTCCTGGCTTATAAATGAAGAGCACTGTCAGGCATCCTGTATGTATTTCCAGACTGTCACTCTCCCCACGCGTTCAGAGCACATTCTGGCACTCCAGCCAAGGAGGAGCTGTGCAACAAAACATTCAAATGTTTACAGCGGCAGCCAGGATATCAAGCCCACCAGCTGGGTTTACTAGCGAGTTATCCGCTATGCTACAAGGGAGTGGAAGAAACAAAACAAATGAACAGATAAAACAGATGTGAGGAAAATGCTTGTGAATTGAAAACAAGAGTGATGAAAATGCATAAACCGAGTGATAAATTGTCAAGTGAAGTGATAATTCTACTTTGTAATTCATATGTTAACCACAGGGTTTATTAGGCTAAACATGTAGCTGGCAGTAATTCAGCACTTTTCACCTTATCATTTTATCTTTGTGCACTCAAAGGACGCACACATGAGCTTACAACATCCTCAGCATCAGAGATAACAGACAACGTGTCTATAATTAATTGACAAATACCTTCTATTTCAACAGCTGTCTCCATGTGACTGACCCATATACTGTAGTAACATTTATAGCTCATAACATCAGCGAAGGGACTTCTTTGATTAAGCCTGGGTAATGTACAAGGCAGAAATGCACTGTAAAGCACTATCGTACTGGCTCCTAATTGCCTGATGACTTTAATTAAACTTCAGGCTCTTATAGTTGACTAATCGCAGAGCCACACAGCTCCCACCCTCCTTTAAATGGCGCTCGCATGACTTTTTGCAGATGTCAGCATTCCGTTAATAGGAAGTGGGTTCAAAAAGGGTCACTTAACAGGACTGGTACACTGTACACAGATGAAGCCCAAGTGTAGTCAAGTGAGACAATTTGTCAGTGCTACCATTACAATTTGTCCCCAAGCAGTTACCATGAAGTATAAATCAATATACTCTCAAACAGCCACCAATTCCATTACATTTTTCAAATTAAGCACCAATTTATTGCACATTACTATTACTCCATAATTTCTCTGTAACAACACGTGCAAGAGGCAGTAATACCGTTTCCTTTCTGTGCAAACCAAACAATGCGCTATCTGCTGAGGTGCTCGTTACAATTTGTATGCAAGCGCCGTATTTTATTTTAATGATTCCGATAAAATTGTTCTTCCTGCAGTTGACAGAGAAGGCACAATGAGGGAAAGCTTTTATTTGCAGAGGTCCAGGAGTTAATGCCTTACTTATATATTTTCTAACCTTTAAAATGATGCCATCTTTGTGACTATTCTGCAAACAAATGCATCTGGTCTGCCTGTAACCTTCGGAAAATTGCAAACTAGGGGCTGCAATCAT
This sequence comes from Beryx splendens, assembly GCA_900312565.1. Taxonomy (NCBI): domain Eukaryota; kingdom Metazoa; phylum Chordata; class Actinopteri; order Beryciformes; family Berycidae; genus Beryx; species Beryx splendens. The sequence goes on along the minus strand of OMOV01066120.1, from coordinate 10,434 downwards.
TCAAATTACTATAATTCATCTATGGTGTGGAGTTTATAATAAGTTTTGGTGCTGGACAAATATACATGAGGCACATGAGGTTATACTGGCATAATGTGTGGACAATATAGATTCACTTGCTTTTTCAATTTCAGCAATATTTTGCTTAATATAGGTCGACCCATTACAAACTCTATTGGAAGGTTATTATCGACATCAAATTATGAAGATAGAGAGGAAAATGGGAATATCCACCCAATTAGTAAATATGAAATATATCTTTTAAAATTGAAATTTAACTCTAGCAATTTATTCAAAAGATATTACACCCTTATTTCAAATTAGAACAAATGTACATAATCTGGAGGGTAGGAGGGTTCAAAGTGCAAAGAATACAATTTCATAGATAATTGTCAGTTTTAAGGCACAGCCAAAGCGGAAATACTTACATGTACAATTCAGCTGTGATACTTTCCGATTCATTAAATATCAAAATGAACAGAGGAGAGAAGGTTTTGAGCTGACTGTAATCACCATCTTCAAGTAACTCTCCCCTCCATCACTGGCTTTTCAAGCTGCATTAAAGCTGCGCCAGGCAAGATTTTTCTGTAGAAAATACCCCCGCCTTATCAGCCTAAATCACTAAGTGTAGCTGCAACAGAGAAGAGAGTCCCATCCCCCCTAATTAAGATGCTGTAGATTCGCTCTGACGATTTGCCCAAATTAAATCCCAGTGTTGGGTATGTACACTGGTGGGAAATCTTCTGCACACACAGGATGTCACAAGTTGAAATTTAAGAGAAAAATACAAAAGTGTCTCCTAAACAGCAGCAAATGAGCCCTCCGTCCATAGACTCACCAATAACGGGTAATGAAGTCAAACTCTCCCTCTCTGCCACTTGGGGCCACCAAAGTGTGAAGTTGCCTAGTGCAGCTTTTAAGGTCCCATATGGTGTAAAACAGGATTCCTCTTGCCTCTGTGATTATAAAGGAGTTGGATGGTCTATCTGAACATGGTGAAAGCATCAAAACGCCAACTAAACCCACACAATCCATATTAGAAAAGCGAGCCTCTAAATGAGCTGTTTGGACTTCCGTAACTTTGTGATGTCACAAAGGTCATTATCTCTTTAGCTCATTATCATTTCTGTAAGAAATAACAGACTAACAAAGTGTTTTTTTCAAAGTGGCTGAGCGGTTGTCATTGTTTATTACCGGAGAGTTTTCCCTACCTGTAGCTGCCGGGCCGCAGCGTCTCACATGTCACTCTTGAAACAGTTAGCCAATCAGAACAGAGGGTCGTTAATATTAATGAGCCTTAAAGACACAGCGACAGAAACAGCCTGTTCTTGGTAAGGCTTAGAGAGATGCTGGAAAATGAATGTGTAAAAATGGATTGAGAGTGTAGATCTCGGTGGT
>OMOV01066065.1:0-10349 GCA_900312565.1 Beryx splendens | reverse complement strand
GGCCGTCGCTCCACAGCAGACGCACCCCTGTCCGCACCAGCGCAGCCACCGTGCTGTCGTAGTAACGCGTTCGCTGGAATGGACGTGACACCTCACCTGGGACAGCATGACAGTTATCAGAAAATTAACACATAGATCTCACGCTAAACCAAACTTGACTGCCTCACTATGTTCACATTTGTGCAGTAAAATACATGCTAGTATGGTTTAACACATTAAGGTTACGGTTATTACGCATGTACTCTGTCACTAATGATGTGTAAACTCATGGAATTAGCTACTGAGAGGAAATCAACAGCAGAGAGAATTCCTGTGATGCAGAGCTTCACAGATCATTTGGAACATCATATCCAATATGCTATCTTTTCCCATGGCATATGTACCCGTGTTCACACTAGTCTATTCATAATGTGGTAAATTTATGCAATTCACACTACAAATTCGCCATATGTCACAGGATTTGCAAACATAAACCCGACTGAAATACCTTCAAAATATACAGTATGAGACCCACAAATAAATGGTGACGGTTTGCAATTATGAAGGAAATATGACTTAAAATTTGTCATGAAAAGCTTCATCAGCAGGCTGACACACCTGGCTTGGTGCGGTCCTTCTCCACCACCAGGCAGACGCGCTCAAACAGGCCCTGCAAGCTGTTCACCCTCTCCGCCAATCGCTTCCGGTTCTGCATTGCGGCCAAATCTGACTGGCTGTGCCTCTCCACCGCCATGCGGTTGCTGACGATGAAGTAGCTGCCGTCCAGTGAGCAGACGTGGACAGCGGCGGCGTGGCGCTGACGCAGGCTGGTCATCAGCTCCACTCCGCTGCTGAGGCAACGACTATCCACCAAAATAGAAACGGGCCCAGATGGAGCAGTGGACGCGCCTGCAGACGAAGCCTGTCCCACGGCCTTCTGAGGCGGATGCACTGAGGAGGAGGAGGTGGAAGGTTGTGCCTGGAAAAAGTAAAACAAACGTTAATGTGGACAATTTTGAGTTTTCATGTGTGCCTTCATAATACCTCTGGAGATAGTGTCTGACCCTACAGACAGGTGTGTATATGTCTTATCTTGTTTCCTTTTACCTGTGGTGGTTTCCTGGAGGTCAGCAGAGACTCGGACTCCACAAAGTCCAGCTCATCAGACAGCAGAGCCTGGCTTTCTAACCTCTGGCGACACCTGCAGGAGAGAGTAAACAATGCACTAGTTGATGAGCATGAGTGTGTGTGTGTGTGCGTATGTGAATTTCATTTACCTCTCATTTTGCTGGTCCTCATTTGCTGATCCGCTCCACCCTCTACTCAGCAGTGAGACCTTTGATGCTATTGTCAAAGAGGAAGAGGGTGCTTTCTGCTGCTGTGGGTTCTGCTGTACCACCTTTGGCCTGACAGGGGCAGCAACATCCTCTTTGGTCGTCACACCGCTCTCTTTAACCACTTCCTCCGTCTCCTCCTCACTGGAGTCATTGATGCGTATGATCCGGGAGCGCTTGGTTTTCACCCCAGCTGTTTGTTGGGGAGCTCTCTGCTCTGTCGGGGATTCGGCTCCAGCCCTGGCCCCCGCGCCGGCTTTTGCCCTGGCTTTGTGTAGAAAAGCTCTGCGTCTGGTGGCGTACTGCCTCCTGCCGTCCACGTACGAGTCCTCGGGGATAAGTTCAATGACATCTTCTTCGACCTCTTCCTCGCTGCTCCCAAGCTCCTCCACCTCACTGCCCACCACAAAGCTGTCCTCTGCATAGGTTTCATCCATCTCCGGCACCTAGGGACAGAAATCGGAACTTAAGTCAAGATTTAGAGTAAATCGCTTGATATTGTGTCTCTTCTTAAGTTTATTTACATCATCTGTATATACGTAAGAGTTGTAAACAAAATGAATCAGACAAATTCAACTCAGAAGCTTTTTCATATTCGAAAATATAGATTGTTCCACGTACCTGGGAGAAGATGTCCATGTTGTGGTGCTTTTTGTAGACCATTTTGAACTTGCCAGCAAGTGCAGGGCTTCTCACTGACTTCATGTACACCCCATGCATCTCTGAGTCTGGCAGAGAGAGGAACAGACAGGAAGACAATGTGTGTCATGGCAGGATTCCCTCTGCCTCCTCAAAATGAAATACTTAAAGCCCTACATCTAACTCATTAAAGTCTAAGATAACGTCACAGGTTTTGTTGCATGTGTGAGTCAGAGTCACTCGGAGCCACAGATAAACATCTCATAAATGAATAAGAAGTGCATACTGTATCATACAACACTATGTAACATTTAATGTTCACTAAACTTGATGATGCTGGGTATGGGTAGGAGAAAAACCCATGTTAAGCTCGGTGCTCTACCGTTGAGTCCCTGGGATACGTGTGTGTTGTCCACCACGAAGCCTTCCAGAGAGCGGTTCTGGTCTTCCCCATCCTCTTCATCAGACGACACCTCTGCACCCTCCTCCTCCTCCTCCGACAGCTCCGCTTCCTCATCCAGGAAGTGACGGCCTCCTCGGCATATGGCACGCTGACAAAGAAACAACGGTAAAATGTCAACAGATACTGAACGCGCCCATGCAGCTGACAGACATTTATACAAAACTGACATTTTCACGTAAGCGGGAAGATGTCATTTCTTTGGTAAATGTTAGATCTGTCTGCCATGTTTGGTGAAGACTATAAAATGATATGCACTCCACTTCTGTACCTACCACGCTCTTGTCGTGGCAGAAAATAAATACTGACACAGTTACCGCTCTCCGGCTTAAGTGGAAAATATCTAGGCCAAGCAGGGAGATTTCAGTGGAATCGGAAACGAACAATAACCTGTGCTGTACTCGTTTTCCTTCATTGCGTTCAGTGAAATGAAAAAAAGCGAAGAAATAAATCAGATAAATCAGATTCAGCACACCGCGCCCAGCAGGGCCACCTGTTGCCAGAGACAGACCTTGGCTTTGCCCTGGAGGACTCGCTGTCTCGCAGGTCTGTGTGCTGCGGGTTTGCATATGGACACCGAGTCATTCTGGAAGTCATCATCAGACACAGCCTCCCGCTCCGTTTCATCAGACTGGAAAACAATCACAAACACAAATCAGTCGAATACTCTACACGCTTATGATGGTTTATGGTACTGCATATTATTGTATTATGAGGATTTATGGAAATCATCACAAGTAATGCAGAGAATAACATCAACTCTGCTGATTAAGTTAAATCATGTGACATGCTATAATGCAAATCTTACTATATTAAGAGCAGCTGGATTTTTCCTGTTCACTATCAGAGGAGAGTCCACATCACTGAAGATCTTGGACTAGCGGAGACAAAACATATTATATGTGTACAGTATATGCACACATATATATTGTGTCTGTACACAGTACCAGCGAACGGTGTGAGATGTCAATGTGTTGGTCTGTTGTCAATAGATGTTAAGACTGAATCAAAAAATATTTATAATCTTTTAAAGCTAAAATATTTCGACAAAAGCTCCCGTCTTAAAAGCAGGCATAGACAGGGACAGAAAAAAACAACACATCATTGATCTCCTGAACAGTGCGAGCTGGTTGTCATGACAACTGCAGGTACCCAGGACATGATGGACAGAGGCATACTGAACCGTCTGTATCAGATAAAATCTCCCGTCTTGGCTGGTTATACCGCACCGCAACACAGAGATGAGCTGATCATTCATAGCTCAGATTAATTAAAAAAGGAAGCATCTTTTGTGTGCATCTCATTCACCATCATTCAACAATAAAAGTCAAGTCAGAGAATAACAAATCTTTGGTTAGCATACGTGTCATCTCGAGTGATAAGGTGGAACTGTGTGACTCACTGCTTCTGGAGAAGACAAGGGGTTGGCCTTGGTCTGGTGTCTTCTTTTATGTACCACGACTTCATCCTCACTGTCACTGTCACCTGAGAAGTGCGGAGAGACACACAGAAACATGCAGGGATCTTGACAGCAGCTTCAGACGTGAGCGGGGCAAAACAAAGGGATCCAACACAAAACTTAAGGCTGAAAAATCTTATATTTTCAGAGTAAACCAACCTGGATGAGGCGGGGGGTCGAGCACAGAGACGGATTCCTGACGCAAACTGTCTCCCACGCCCGGCGTCTTCTGACTGGCCGTGACCCGTCTCTCGGCCTCAGCGGCGCCACCCTCCTGCTTTCTCCTCTTCAAGCTGAAGACCGAAGAGGGGGTGCGAGGCCTAGAGGGACCGGGCATGAGAGTCCGCCTCACACCCAGTGATGTGATTGGAGATGGGAGAACCCCGCCCTTAGAGGTCAAAGGTGAAGCCAGAAGATAGGTCATTCCTCTCTTCCCGTGCTCTGACAGGGTTAGGGGTGTAGACAACTTGGATTCACTGGAGCGTTTACTCTGTCTGTGGAAGCTGTAACAGGGAGTGGAAGAGCCAGAGATGGCCGGCAGGGACACTGTGGAGGCAGCCGCTGCCTCCTGCTTTTCAGGCCGGGGAGAAGCTGCCACCGATGGGGCAGGAACATCTTCTTCTTCTACGTCCTCCTCAGACTCCTCCAGCGAGTAGCCCAGGTCAAAGTTGACAGAGAAGAAGTCATGGGAGGTGTCAAACGGCTCGGGGTTTTGTCGCAATATGGGAGATACACAGTGGTTTGTATTTACGTTGTCTGTTGTGGAATTGTCTGTTACATGTTTGCTTGATGCTGCTGTGTGTGTCTCTACTATATCAGCTTCTGTTGTGTGATCTTGTTTTATGTCTGGACAATGCTTAGTGTTATGGGTGTTTGTAGCCCTGGGTGTGAGTGTGGTGTGCACGGTGTGAGTAATGTGTGCTGTGTTCATGGGGATATGTGTGTGTGGAGTGTCTGATGTCCTTTTTGCGCAGTTAGCGGTATGCTCGGTGGTAGGCGATGTATTGGGCGTGACGCAGTCTTCAGGTGTGGGAATGTCTGGGATGGTCATCTGCAGGAAGGCTTCGTCATCCCCAAACAGATCCATGCTTTCATCCTGCAGATGATCTGGTGGCTGAGGAGGATGCGAGTCCGTTTCCTCATCCATACCATCATCCATCAAGTCTGGCATTTCCTCAGTCCTAACATCGTTCCAACAGTTGTTCTCCTCCTCATCCCCGCCATCAAACTTATTTCCCATTTCCTTGTTCTTAGCAGCTCCATCAACCAGTTCCTCCAAGGAGTCACTGTCAATCTCATCGTCCATCTTCTCGTTGATGCCGTCATCCCTGATGTCGTGATCATCATTTAGTGCTTCGTCCCCAAAGACCTCATCCCAGCTCGGACTGACGCCCGCTACGCCGCCCCTGTCAACTGGAGGTTCTGAGACTGCAGGTGAGTAGGAGAGCAGCTGCTGACGAGGTGAATCATGACAGACTTTATTGTCCTCTACATCCATTGGACCCTCATCTGAATCGGTCCTGTGGGAGGCATCGTCATCGTCATTCATCATCAAGTCATCGTCGTCGTCCACGTCCAGAGCAAAGTTGACCTGGAATGGCTGATGCTCCTTGTCCTCCTCCGCTCGTTCAGGAGAAGGAGGGATTGATGTAACGGCGGCGGCGTCTGGTCCAGGGTCATACAGTGAATCCTCGTACAGTGAATCCTCAAAGTCGAAGGTCAGTGGTGGCGGAGACCTGGACAGGAGCTCTGCCACGTTGGCCAGGATGACCCTCAGACTCTCCTCTCTCTGTCTCCCTGGGAGGAGTATGGCGGGGGAGGAAGCAGCAGAATCCCATTTAGGAAGATAGAACATGGCCTCAAGTTCAATGTCTTCTTCTACGCCAGACTCGCTATTGTCAATTTTAGTGATCAGCTGTGAAATACGGTCGAAATTTAATGGATCGCTGACTGAGCTCTCTGTTTTTTCAATACCCTTGCCTGGAGATTGGCCCTTTGGACTGTCAACCTCCTCAGTAACTATGAAACAGTCATCATCCATGTCAGCGACTGGACGGTCATTGTTTGAGGGGAAGGGACAAAATGCCTCAGGCCCTGAGTGATCTCTGATGTCATCAAAAGGTGCCTCGGTATCATGCTCTACAGGAAGCTTGTGCTTTATCATGGTCAACAGAGAAACTAACCCCATTCCTCGTGTATTCTCCCTCTCTCCTTCCTCACCGATACGTTCCAGGTCAGATACAGAGGGGTGAGGGGGCTTGGGTTTGCTCTTGGTAGTTATGGTGCAGGTCTTTGCAGCCTTCTGTCTCTTCCTGCAAGAGGTCTTGTCCATCTGTCCTTCCTCTGTGTGGCCAACGGTATCAGCTTTGTGGAGGTAAGGAAGAAGCTCCTGTTCGTAACTACACTCTCCCTGCAACACACACACACACACACACACACACAAACACACACACACACACACAGAAAAGTCAAATAAGACAATGTCCCACTGCAAGAGAACCGAGGTCAGGCAGCTAAATCAGCCAATGGACTTGCTAACCCTTGTGATTGTCAGGGAAGCAAATTTACCAATCAAAGAGCTTGTTATGTCCAAGATGAACCCTGCCCAAGATATAATCAGCAAAGACTCACGTGGGAATATCTTGTGGCAATTACAGTGGGCCATGTCACCCACCCACCTGCACAATCTGAGTCGACCATCTGACATAAGAGACATTTCTCACTTGCCAGTTCACATGGCAAAATGGAAAATCAAAAGAACAAAAACACAACAAAAATGGAAGGAAAAAAACCCTCTCTCTCACACACACACACACACACTCCCATCATCATCCTCCACCACCTGTCATTTCTATTTGTGCAAACCGTATGACCTGGAAATGATCTATCTGGAGTGGTTCCCTGCTTGGGCCGGCAGGGAGCCATGGAACCTGTTGCCTCGCAGGAGGATGCAAGGCAAGGAGGAGAAGATGCTTGATGGGCATAAGGAGCGAGGAAAAGGGCATGATGGTACATACTGGAGAGAGAGAGAGAGAGGGGGTAGAATAGGGAGTGTGGAGGGAGAGATACTGCCTATACTGCCAAGGTACAGGCAGATGAGCTTAGTAACGAGGCACTAAATCTAGAGGAGAAGATGGACACGGATGTTATGTCCCTGTATTAAATGAAGATTCACACTAAATGGAGAGTGGAAATGATTTTCACCCGTAGCACTATTAAAATGCACAATGGTAAATTGTGCATGAAAGGTATTCTGTGGATGGGGAAGTTCGTGGTTGGCCAGACAAACAGCCGGTTCCAGCCTTCTCTGCTATTATGCTTCTTGCTATTATTATTCTGCTAGACACCGAGGCATTAGTGCAGACACACACACTGCATGCATGCACTTGCACACGCACACGTAAGCCTTTTGATGTTGATGAGGTTGGCAAGACCCTGCTGTCTTTTCACTAACGGGTCACTAAGCATGGCAGTACGGTCTCACCTACCCGCTGTACAGCCACTTCAGCTCAGTACGCCATACAGTGAGGACGGAGTAAACAACGACTATGTCTGTGAAGCAGTTGTTGTTTCCTTATCCACCATTCCCACTTATCATTGCTGTAGGGTGAAAAATCGTGTAACTCGTAAAATCACTTTTGGTGATTTTCATGTTTTAACTTCAACTGGATTAAAAGCTCCTCTATGGGTTGGGAAATTTAGCAAACATTGGGTTTGTGAAGCCTTTTCAAAACCCAGTGGATAAACTCAAAAATGAATGGTCGTCAAGCTGAAAACAAGACCGATTTTACTTGATCCAATGCAGAAGAAGTGCTCCTGTTCAGATTATGAGGAGTGATTCTCTTTGGTCTTAAACGCTTTACTGTTCATAAACCTCTCTGCCACATCTATCCAGCACTGTCATATTGATGTGTTTGCCGATATTCCTCACTAACGACATCTTACGTGAGTGTCCTGGTTACAGACAGGTACACAACTGAACTATACCGTTCAATAAACACTATATTAGTTTTATACAGCCTGTGACTCAGAGCAGGGACGCATCCTCCCACAGGAAGCCATGTACAGTAGCAGTGACCCTTTGTACCGGCTGCAGAACAGAATGTACTGGAAACACTTTGTGTTTGCATACAAAGACATATGTAAACTAAGCGACCACAAGGGACCAAAACACGTCTTATATATCCCCCTTTAACATCTATAAGAACACTGCTGATTACAAGTAGGTTCCATTATCTTTGGCCACAAAGTGCTGCATTTTATAAGTTCACGACTTTGCTGCGGAGTTGTTTAATGTTGTTAGCAAATAAAAGCCTAATGAACAACAGCAGAGCTCTTATTCTTTCTCACATTATACATTCTCTGATACAAAATTACGTCTAAAAAAACAGAATCAAAGGTCACAATGAATCTGGCTCTGGGCACAGTATGTGTTTACCTCTCTTCAAATCTTTAAATTAGAGCAACAAAACCCAGAGGCAAGCAACAAACAGGCTGCAGGAGTCACATACTGTACCGCAAAAAGGTTTTAACTGCAGGTATCACTTCAACACTCAGCAATTTTCAGTGGGGGGGTGGAATACCTGACAAAAGCATTTCTCTCTCCGCACGCAATCTTAAATAATGAATACAACTTGATTCACGCAGGATTAACCCCCGACCCCTTGCAGACAATTAATTAATGAGCAGATTAAGTCAATGGATTGGAGACGCCACGGACCGAAATAAACTTGACGAGGAGGACGGACGGAGCGGTGCAGAGGCTGGATGGGTCACAGGGTTTGTGTTGTTTAGACTGCATGGCAGCGAGGTGGAAACTCATCTCTGCTGTTCATCTTTTTCCCCCCACAACAATCTCCAAGCCGTGCTCCTCTTACGACGGCAAACAAAGCAAACAGAGCTTGGTGTGGTGAGAGGCTGCGTGTCCATCAGAGGGACACGCACCGGCACACACGTACACACAGGAAGAAAGGGAGAGGGAGAGAGAGGATGAATAGAGGAGTGAAAGAGAAGCCCCTCGACTCTTACGGCTCCCTTATTAACCAGTTTGGATGATTTTGCTTTGAAATACGCTGTGGCTCAGGATAACAACAATGGTTTCCAGTGGTGTAGTATGAGGCTATAGGGGTTGTGCAATTTTACATTAAATGTGGCTAGAGGTTGTGCAATTATTTGCTATAGGGGTTGTGTGTTCAGTGCAATAATTGTACAGTATGAGGCAATGGGGTTGTGCAATACCTTTTATTGGTATTTAGGAATATGCATGTTCAATTTGACGGTGTATCTATGTATGATGTGAAGTAGGCTGTGTATTTATTCAGTGACACAGTAATGGGACATTTGTCATCTTATCTTATCTTTCCATTTCAAATGCTGAAAACCGGCCTGATTGAAAGGATATTAACAATAGTTTATTGAGGGGAGCCAATCAAGACCAAGTAGAAAATCTGATCACATTACACCCATTCTGACCTCCCTTCGCCAGCCACATCTGACTTTAAGGTGCTTCTACTGACATATAATTCACTACACAGGCTTGCACCGTCCGATTTGTCTGACCTCATCGTCCCTTATGTTCCTCCTCTCCGTTCACGAGACGCTGGTCACCTTACTCTGCCCAGAATCAAGAGAAAGTCAGGCAGCAGCGTGTTTTTTCTGCTGAGCTCCCTATCTCTGGAATCAACTTCCTCATGCGAATAAGGAAGCTAAGTCTTTGGAAATCCTCAAATCCAAAGTCAAAACCTACGTACCTGTTTTCACTGTAAAATGATCAATCCCGGCCCTGTCTAGTTCGGGACCGACCGGCACAGTCTGTTCTCCTACTTTAGCTTTGACAGTGTCAATACAGGAATCTGCCTTAGGGAACTGAGTCTAGGTGCCTCTTGGTCTGTAGGCGTTATTACACTCACTGCCTGTCTGCTGTCTGTATGAGCGTGTATGTGGCTGATTATGTCTGCTCCAAGTGTGTGGGTTATGCTTATTACAGATGTGTGTGTGCGTGTGTGTGTGTGCGTGTGTGTGCGTGCGGCTGTCTGTTTGTCTTACATCTCTTTCAGACACCTGTCGCACGCAGTGATTTTATCTGGATCCCTCTATGACCAACATGCTATTTTGCGTATTGTGCTTTGTTTTGCTTCCTTGACTTTTATTTTGTTGCATACTCTATTACATGATTTTGTTTTGTGATTGATTGCTGAGTCATATTCAGGCTCATTCTCTGTAAAGGTCACTGAGACATGCTTGTGATGTGAAGAAGGGCTATGGAAATAAACTTGGCTTGACGTGTTGGAGTGAGTCTCACTGCCTGTTGGAAGGAACGACTACATTAAATATCTATGATCATATACGTAAATAAATAGAGGAAAAGTTGAATTTCTATAATAGTGCGCCCTTTTGGCTTCTGGCCTCTGTTTTTTTAATCGCTTTCCCTCCTTCCCTGCTCCAGTTCCTAACATACATTTTCCCAATACATTTTTCT
>OMOV01066006.1:3111-20353 GCA_900312565.1 Beryx splendens | reverse complement strand
CGTCTCCTCCTGATGGACAGAAAGTGACTGAGTTAAAAAAAAAAGGGGAGAAGAGACAGAGATTTTTTTGTAGATGTGAGGGGTGGGGGGTAATTTGGGTTCTGAAACCCAGGTTTGCTCCAGGGCGAACTCCAGGGCCACATTTGGAATGGGATACTACCATACCAAACAAACATGTGCCATAGAGGTACATGTTGCATGTTGAAGTATCCCGTTCCCAGGATCAGTTCGTCATTCGGGCTGCAGTTAGACAATGCCTTTTATTTGGATATTTATCACAATATATGGATAATTGTATGCTGATTACTACTGTATCATTTCTTTAGCTGCAGGGGCAATTTCCAAGCTGTGGGTGGCCATCACAGCTCAATGAACGTAAATAAAACACTGCAGAGAGGGAGAGTTACTAGAAACAAATTCAGCTGTTTTGTCGTATTGCGTCATTCTGGTTCTTTCATCAAACAGAGAAAGACTTGGAAGATATCGACTGGCTGAAGGAACCGCTCGGTCTCACCCTGTGTGGCGCTCCGTGGGGGCGGGGGTGGAGCCCAGCAGCGCTACGCAGCGATTTGAGCAGCAGCTGAGGGGCAGAGTCAGCGCTGAGCAGCAGGGAGGGAGGGTAGTGGGTGCTGACATATCCCAGAATGCCCTGGTACGAGGAGAGGTCCAGTTGGTGCCAGGGCAGGGAGGTGGACTGGACCAACAGACTGAGTAGAGGGGAGTCCTGGAGGTTCAGAAGGGGAAAAAAGAGAATGAATGGAGAAAGGGGAAGAATACTTAGGCTGTTTGTAACAGAAACAACAAATCACCCTGAAAACAATGTAGTTTGGACGAACCTGTTGGCTAAGGAGCTGCTCCTCCTTTGTGAGAAAAACTAGCATGTATAGTAGATAGACCAACATGGTGTGTGTGTCCTTCTGAGCACCCGCACTGGGTAGAGCTGGATAGACCTGTGTTGCGGAGGTGGGTAGGGTTTGCAGATGGTCACTCAGGACACTGACCCAGTTGACCTCGCATAAGATTTCCCCCAGGAACAGGAAGCAGCTCTTGGGACTTCCTCTCTCCACCTGCAGGAACAGGATTGTGAAGAATACATAAACAACAACACAAAGGAACTATAACCACGTATAAATAATACTTTTGACTGCAGGTGTTTGAGTCCTACCTAATGCAAGGTTGCACAGCTAAAACGATGACCCTGATTATTTTGCTGGGTACTGTAATCTTAAATATGAATAATGATTATTCGTCTCGATTGATTTAGAGAACAAAATTATTTATTTTGTCACCATTTATTTATTATACTTTTTTCCCGCTTTTTTAAGTATTATTACTCATTATTATGATAGTCACAGAAGAAAGAGACAGGACAGATTGGGAGAGAGAAAGGGGAATGACTCATAAACCAATATTAATTGCAAAAATAAAAAAAAGAGACACGATTATTCACAAATTCATTGTGCAGCCCTAGCTGTCACACATCTTCTGCTACGTTTCCTGTCTCACTTCACTCTAATTATTATTAACTCATAACATTGATAATTTCATAACACTGCAGCCTGTATCCCAGGGGCCTTGAGAGACTCGAGGCTCGATTAGGAATAGGCTGTTGAGACTATAATTATGCAGGTCAGGCTCATGACAGCAGTTAGGGCCAAAGTTTCAGTGCCAAGGGCCAAGGTCTGAGCAACAGCTTGTTACCATGGCACGCATGTCCAGGTCAGTGTGCGGTGTTGGGGGTCAAAGTTGGCGGGTCAGGGGTCAGGGGTCAGAGGGCAGGGTGTCTTACGTTGAAGAGCTGCTCCATGAGCTGAGTGTCTGGGTGCAGGTTTCTCCAGGACAGGCTGCGGAGGTGTAAGTGGTACAGGTAGAGCAGGTACTCGGGCGTACGGGGAGAGGTGCAGCTCTCACAGTATTGCATCATACACAGCCACAGGGCACCTCGCTGGCCAGGGAGCAAACGATCTGCGACACAAACATGTACACACACACACACACACATACGCATAGAGTCATGAATTACTTATACAAGTACATAGAGCAAAGAGTGGCAACACTTTAACACTCACTCACACATGAACTCGGTTAGCTATAGGCTTGGGTTATGTAGAAGCTCTTTACTCAGTGATAACTAACTGATGGAACCCACCTTTGAATTTGTGGTGCAGTGTGTCAGTGAGTTGAGTGTACAGGCCGACCAGACAGCCTGCAGCGCTCGCATCCGTCTCCAGCCAGGGATAACACTTGAGGTTGCTGAGAGAAAGAGACATCGATATTGACTTTAGCCTCACACTCTTCTTTTGTTCCTTCTTTACCCTGGACAGCACTAAATCTCTCTTTCTCTGTTTGTATAGATCAGGAGAAAAGACCCACAGGGGATCACAGTAGAAACCTCTGGCCACACGAGGGACTTAAACAGGGCTGCATTAAGTGTATTGTATTTGTGCTTGATTCTGTGTAATGTATAACTTGTGTTTCAAGGGAATTCCCCACTGTGGGATCAGTAAAGTAATACAGTTACTCCGACAACAGATGCACATCTACTATCTCACTGCCAAGCTAAGCAAGGAATAGATGCGAGAAGAGAGGGCTTGTGTATGCTATATGCTCTGACAGTGCTGTAATATCGACGGACATAGTGCAGAAGCTCCATCTTTGTCACATCCTTCAAATTGACCGCACGGTCTTGCCCCGACTATAGCTGTCTTCACGTGTTAATCTAAAAAAAATAGCAGGAAGCAGAAGATGAGCCATGCTTACCTGACATCATCAGTGTCCAGTGGCAGGATCCACGGCTTGAACAACTTCACAATCTTGCTGTGGAGGTCCTGCAGGGCTGTGAGGGTAGGGGTGATGCCACGTTCAGATCACAACAAAGTATACTAAAGAGACCACTGGCCGAATTCTCTGCCTGATCCCGAGTCTCACTGAACCCCAAGATATCCTCACGCATGACACGACATTTACCTTTCAGTACTTTGCTGCTGCCCACCGGCTCTCTGGCGCAGTTGCTGAACTGCACGTTGATTAGACAGCCGACCAATTGGCCCCAGAAAGAAACAACGTCACTGATGTAGGGAGTCCAGGCAGAGTAGAGGCCGAAGCTGCGGAGGTCTGCCTTATTGAGACGGCTCCGCAGGAAGTAATCACTCAGCCAATCCACTGTCTCGTCCACCTGTTGGCAACCAATAAGAAGACAGGGCATAGTTGGGATAATGAGGAATGTATAAGCGTGATATAATTTAATGAGGACACATACAACCAGAACAACATATTGCAAGAAACTGCCTGTTGTGTTGAATTACAGCATTAGACAATTAGTGTGGAGTTTGATTTATTATTATAAACTCCAACATTAGCCAACATCAGCCAGCTCCATGAACTTTGACTCGTGTCACCTGCTGTGGAGAGAGGCTGATGGGGGATCTGTGCGGAGAGGCTGGGGGTCCGACGGCATGGCCCGAGGTGTCAGTGGTGCTGAACGCTTCACTTTTGCTCTTGGCGCTGCGGGTTGGAGGTAAGCAGCCCAGCACTCGCAGAGTCACCTTCCAGCACTCTGGACTCAGTAACTGGTCTGAGGAGCCTGTTGAGGTTAAAAAAATTCATACGTCAAACACCCAAATCCTACGTTATTAGCAAAGACATTGTCAGATCTTTGTCAGACACATGCAAACACAATGACTTAAACATATGGTGCTTTACAGTAATATGAGTGCATATATTTTTAGCATTTGTGGCCCCACTGGGAATTATGTCCTTACTTTGGCATGCTAGTGCCGTGGTCTACCCACTGAGCTAGACTATGAGCACTGCACTCAACACAAGTTCTTTCTTAAAACACTCAACGGGCCTCTAAGCGCCCGCGCACACACACTTACTGGTCATGAGCAGGCGCAAGCAGTCACTGTAGTGGTCAGGGAAATGGTGGCGTACAAGCCAGGTCCAGTGTTTGGTGAAAAGGTGAAAAGGCGTGAGGAGGTCAGGCTCGGGGTCTCGGCCACAGACGCAGAGCGCTCCATGGACCAGCTCCAGCAGACGGGTTCTCTCAGAAAACACCGGTTGGGCTTCATTCAGCCACTGGGACAAATCAAACTAGAGCGGGAGACGGAGGAGCAGAGGGGGCTCACTTGACTGCTTTGGTCGCAGGTCACGAGAGCTCTTACTATTGTGTGATATTTGCATAAGAGTTGCGTTTGTGGCTAACCTTGGTGAGCAGCATGAAAATGACATCAGCGCTGTCAGGGTATAGGGATGTCACCACGTCCTGGTAGAGGGAGACGAGCTGATTGGGTGCTGCGTTGGGAGTGAAGAAGGGGGAAATGAGGGGGCAGAGACGCCTCTGCTCCAGGATGGTCTTCAGAACACGGCCACACTCCGCTGCAGTGCCTTGGATAAACACCTACACACAGGCACAATACATTTCATGAGTCATTTCATTCATTATTCTAACAGATGAAAGGATTATTGATGATAAAAGATTCTTTAAAAAAAGGCAGAAAGGCGGGTGGGTGGTCCTCTCACACTTACTATTTTTGTTCTTTATTCAGACATTATGAAAGTAGCAAGGAAGACAGTGGAGAGAGAGATGTAGCAGGATTTCATTCTAAGAGAGTGGGGCCACACGTTTTAGATTTTTGATTTGATATTCTTTATTAATGCAAAAAAGGGGAAATCCTCCTGTGGCTCTCTAGTTGGGGTGCAGGGTCAGGCTCCAGGCGGCACCCTGGAGCAGGTAGGGTTAAGTATCTTGCTTAAATTTAGTTTGACAGATATGGCCGTACGGGACACTGAACCTGGCATGGCTCCACAGGCGGGGGACGTAACCACTCAACTATCTATTTGAGCATTCTAGACAACGGATGCTTAACACAAATCGTGTTTCGTTGTAGTTATGTTTGTGTTTTCGTGTACCTGTCCTAGTATCTCCACACAGGAGGAGAAGTACTGGCGTGTTGGAGGATGTCGGAGTGTGTCCTCACACACAAAGGACACCACCTGGTAGAAGGCAGACACACCGACATGCTGCACTGCTGGGGTCTTCTGGGCCTTGTACATATTCACCAGAGCCCTGAGCACATAGAAGCAGATACGAGTCACAATATAACAACTTTAAACAACCTACTTTATTTCCTCCCGCATTCGTTTGTACTTATATTAATTGTGATATAGATGAAGTGTGTTCTTTGTGGGTGGCAAGATGTGTGTATACTGACGTGATAAAGTTCTCGGTGTGCACTGCAGCCTGGGCCAGGCTTTGAGGAGGGGGAGCCATGGCATCGGCTTGGAGCTTCTTGATGTCGCTGCGCAGTGACATTACCTGAGTCTGCACCGCCTCCTGTTTCTGGACACACTCACACTGTACACAGCCACACACACAAAACACACACACATTAACAAATCATGGCAAGGAAATTCCAGTGGAACCTCTAAAGGCGGCCGGCATGCTGTGCAAGTGGCCTTACTGTGACAGTGATGTTCGCAGGTCCCTGGCATGGCTGCCCTCCCTTCCCTTTACACTCCAGTGCCATGGTGACTTGCTCTGGTCGGTTCTTATACAGCACAGGAAGGCTCTCCAGCAGCTCCTGCTCCATCGCCACCTGCTGGGCTTCCCGTGCCACTGCAATCCTGACACCCAAAACCAACCAAGAATTTCACAATCAGTGTTTAGGTGTGCGTGCATGTGTGTATTTTTGTGTATGCATATGTGTACTGTCTGCCATCTGTGAAAGTGCTTACACGGTTGTATGATTTTCATTTGTGTGATTATGTGTGTGTGTGTGTGTATGTGTGTGTGTACCTAGCCTGGTCCTGCAGGATGCTCAGGTCCTTCTGCAGCAGTTCAGCGGCAGCTTTAGAGTCAGTGAGGCAGGCGGTGGGGACCTCGGCCACCGGGGCTCTCTGCTGCTGCAGCTCTGGAGCCGGACGGGGAACCGGGTGCTTCTGCAGGTTGGACAGGATTCGCTCCTTGGCTGCACACAGAGAGAGACACATGTTAACAATTAGGGCGAACCCTCTTAAACTCAATTGACCCACTTTTTTTTATTGGTAAAATAGAATTAATCTAATCTAATTAAAGTAATGAAAACATACATTAAATATTTATATAGTGTTTGTATCACCAATTGGAGTTCATAATGTTTCTACCTTTACATTTACCACTATATCTCTGCTAAAATGTAAAATCTTTTGGATCTAGAGTAGTAATTTTGTCTGTCTACCGGTGTTGAGGCTGGTGTAGTCGGTGAAGCCGGGGTTTTTGGTCTGGAGGAAGGCTGGTTCACTCTGCACCTTCTCCCACAGAGAGAGAACCTCCCTCTCATCGTACTGCAAGCGCTCCTGGTCCACATACTCCAACCACAGCTCCTACAGCACAACACGACACAACACACATTCAATTCTAACATCAGCATGATGTAACACAGCACAGTGACATCTGACTAACTTGTCAACCTTTGTCCACTATCACCGTTATTCATACACACACACACAAAGAGAGATAGAGAGTAAAATAGACACAGACAAATACTCATGTTATACACCCACACACACCAGCACACGCCAGGAAACACCCACCTGCTGCCGCTGCATGACCTGTGCCAGTCTGTGTGCGTCATACTGCTGAGGAAGAGAAGGCAGGTATACTTCCTGCTTCTGCAGAGTCTCATCATCCAACCACACGGCGAATACACCAAACAACCTGCAGACAACCAATCAGCTGAGATCTAAGAGCCAGTAAAACATACTAATGGCTGCTACAACCGGCTAAACAACAGGAAGGATTTAATGTGGACGGACCAAGCGTCATTGTCCTACCTGACGAGCTCTGTGTGTAGCTGAGGAGAGGTGAGGTAAGGGGGCTGGGGGGTTTCGTGGCTCTCGTCCCCCTGGCTGGCGGTGTCTGATGAGGGTGTGTGTGGCGGAGGAACCCTGAGGGCCTGGCTGGCCGCATGGTGGAAGTCCGACACCTCCTGTAGTCTCTGTCTCAGGTCTCTGAATAAAGACGCCTGAGATGAAGCCTGGAAGAACCTCCGGCCGATACAGCCGCCAGCCACCAGCCTGGAGGACATCACACGCAAACAGTGGTTTGGTTTTCAGGTTATAGATGACATGATTGTGATTGTGTTATTACAGGATAGATTCTGCCTGTTCCCTGGTTGGGGATAGTAGTGTGTCTGTGCGTGTGTCGTACCCATACTCAGGTCCAGGCTGTCTAAGGTAGAGCTGCAGGAACTTCTGCCAGACTAGGGGCAGGATGGGATGGTCAGGGGGCGTGGCTAAGGCCTGACAGGCCCAGCGGTACACCTGCAGCCGTTGCAGAGATGGCACTACCGGCAACTTCAGCCGCTGCTGAGCCTTCTGGCTCACACACACAGACACACAGACACACACACACAGACACGCTGTTAATGTTAACATCTTCTATGTAGTTAGGATTATGAGCCTATGGTACACTGGACTGTGTTTGTGTTTAGTCAACCACCATACAGTACGTCTTGTCTGCATAATTATCTGATGTCATGTTACATTTTGTTCTGCACTCTGCGTCAATCCTGCATTGTGTAACTGTCTTGTAATGTCTCAGTCAAATTCACTGTGCACCCGTTGTGAATAAAAGCAATTTTGATTCTGATACATCCACCTTAATGATTAATATTTACCTTTGTGTGTGTGTGTGCGTGTGTGTGTCTGTATACCTTTAAGGCTTGGTCTGAGGAGAGGCTGGCCTCTGACAGCAGCTCTTGTTCAACGCAGCGTCTGAGCTGAGAATCTTCCTCAAACATGCCCTCCATATTCAGCACCAGCCAGGCGAACCACACCTACCAACACAGACAGTCCCAGGCTTGTCAGGACTCAAAACTTCGCTGATACAATCAATAGTACTTGCACATACTGTTGGTGCTTTGGGGACCCTCACCTCTGCACTCAGGGATTGGCCCTCTATGAAGGAGGGTGTGGCATTTCCAGCTATCCAGCCAACCAGAGAGGAGAGCAAACCCCGGTCTCCATGGTAACCCAAGGCATTCTGCACGAGGTATAGAAACAGAAAACGTCACAACTACTGCAGGTGCCACTGTGTGTGCATGTTCAATATTGGATGTGTGTATGTGTGTGAGATCAGTGAAGACCTTATTTATTCATCACGCGCCCGCCCTTCCTGTTACTTCTTTGCTGCTCCTGCAGGTTTGCCTGTCACTCCCGTTTGCTACCAAGACCTTGTCCCAAACTCACCCAGAAGCTCTTATCCCATTACCCCACAAATTCCTCACACCTCGTTTCACAATTAGAGGATGACTGGATTGTGTGATATTTTTACAAAGTCATTTACTTTCGCAAAGTGATGTTATCAACAATTATTCCAACCATTTGGCTGCTCCTATAGCCTTGTGAGGCTATAAGGTCAGTCAGAGAGTGGATGTGTTAGTGTGGGGACTTAATAAAACAATACAGACAGCGGAGCAAAATTGAAAACTGAAAAACCCGGGCCTGAGAGAACCACAAGAATCCTGCAATTATGCAAACCTCCAACATGAGTGACTAATATACCTTATGCTGCTGGTACAGTAATTTCTGCACACACTCCTCCTGGCGGTGTGTGAATGCGGCACAGCAGATCTGATCCATGAGGAACAGGACAGTTTTGTCCCGGTACCACAGGTTCTGCTGGGTCAGAATCCCCACCCAGAACTCTAGCACCGCCGCAGCGCCGACACGGCCGGGTTGTGAACTCTCCACCACGTGGCTCTGGAGGAGAAACACACACAGACTGAAAGATGTCCTCTTAGGTTATGAAAAGATGCGGTGAAGGACACACCAACATGTAATCGGTTTGTCCATCTTTTCACTTGTTTAGATAGAAGTTTAACAATCTTTTTATGCATCTAGAAATTCTGATGATATAAATTCATAGTATAGATTTTATTAATCAGTATCAAACAGGTGTATGAAAGGACCCCCTTTTCAAGCAGGTAAAACATACATCACTGTTTACAGTGGGACACAAACCCATCCCGGTTTTTTACACATTGCAGATTTATTGTTTATTATTCTACAACTCTGAGTACAGGCTAATACTATTACTGACACCTACAGGTATACACAGACAGACTTTCAGACGCAAGCGACTCACAGTCTGGTGGTGAATTTCCAGACTGCTGCAAAATTTTGTTCCATACTCTATAAGACTTTCAGTAACTGTATAAATTATCTTCCATACTTTGCCATCTCTTTCAGACCTATGTAAGACCTCTGGGGTGTGAATGCTGTCTTTTGTTGGCTGGGGGCTTGCGGTGTGTCTCAATAATGAAAGCTCTTTTGGATTTACCTGTATGACACTGTTCAGCAGTCGGACGTTGTCTCCGTAGGTGGCCCCTGTGAGGAGCGGTGCCACCCGGTGGGTGACCTGCTGTGTCACGCCTTGAGGACACACACTGTCGCACTGCAAGAACAACTGGATACAACTCACAAACCTGAGCAGGAAGAGGGGGAGGACAGAAGAGAGACAGGCAGATTAATAAATGCAATAACTGCTATATGAAATATGGATCTTGTTCTGCTCCTTTGCAGGATGTTTTTTACTTACTGAGCATTATTGAGTAGATAGAAGCTGAGCGGGTAGGTCGGGGGCAGGATGTTGTCCAATAGATGCACAGCAGCTCTCAGGTGGTGAGACTGAATCAGACTCTTCAACAACCCAACTCCCTCAGTACAAAACTGTTCCAGACTAGAAGAGCACAAACAGCAGCAGAATTCAAGTTAATTCAAATTCTATAGGGAAATCACAAGTCATACATATGTGCGTGTGTGTGTGCGTACAAACCTGTGGCCCACTGTTGTCATAGCAATGGACAGGTAGCATCCGATAGGGATGCCTGCCTTCACAGCCCGGAGGACAGAATGCATGCTGGGAGTGTGTGTGAGCTCTGGGGGTGGGTGGGAGGCCAAACCAGGGGCAGCCCAGGCTCCTTTAGGGTTCTGGGCGTTGCCATGGAGCTTCAGCCTCAACAACAGCTGCCATGCCCATTGGCTAAAGGATGCTTCGGGAGAAACGCCCAAACGAAGAACACTGGCAAGGTAGGACACCTGAGAGGAAGGGGGGAGAGAGAGAGAGAGAGAAAGAGAGAGAGACGGCAGGAGAAAGACAAGAAAAAGATGATTATTAGATGCAGCACTTCACATTGAACAGGTGACTAAGAGCGACAGAAGCACGCTTTACCTGTTTGATGCCCTCTGATATGAGGCCGCTGTAGGGTTTGTCAGTGAGGTACTTCTGATAGGCCTCGGCCACCAGCAGAGCCACCTCACTGTGGAGAGATGAGAGCAGGGCCAAAGAGCCATCCTGCAGGGAGAGACAGGCTCAGTCACAACCAAAGAGGCCACCAGAGCAGGTTTTTACACACATCCAAACCCTCCTCACAGGAGCTAGACAAAGCAAAGGTCAGAATTGTTCCCAAAATGTGTTTTATTCACTAAAAACAAAAACAACGGCACTCAAGACACCTGAAAACATAATTTTGATCGACTGGAACATCTTATAAAAGCACACACACACACTATGCATCCATGACTACCTGTGTGTAACCCCAGTTCAGTCCCTCCAGTATAACGCAGGCCAGCCGGTTCTCCACAGCAGAGAGAGGATGTTGGAGCAGCCAGGCTCCAATCACACACACCTCCTCTTTCCTCGGCCGCCACAGGCACAGAGGCAGCTCTTTACACAGGTACAGTGCCACCTAAAACATACGGACACACGTGTGTGCACACACACAAAACTCAATGAGTTCTCCCAGAATCATCCCCATCACCTTCTTGCAGTTGAAACAATAACAGAATGGCGGTACCAACCATGCCCACTGTCTGTATAGTCTCTCTCAGTCTCTCCAGCAGCACAGAGATGACGTATGGATGGGCTGTTGCTATGGCAGCCAACAACTCCCGCCCCACCTTAGAGTAGGTTTCTCTGGTCGACACGCTGACATAGGACACCTGGGAGAAGAATTAGTCATGCAATAGAAAGAAAGAAGAAGGGAAAGAAGAAGAAGTACAAAGAGAGGGAAGGAGAGGAAGGGGCATTGAAAAGTAACATGCAAATGTGATTCTGGATTTAGGGACCCTGATTCTCCCGAGCCCCTTCTTTGTTTGTATCTTACTGGCTAATCCACCCCTCCTGGAATTTCCCTCTGCCTCCGTTTCTCATACCTGGTAGATGAGCAGAGTTATGGTGGTGATGAAGGCGGGGTTCGAGTGCTGAGTGGGCGTGGCCATGTGCGCTAGCGCGGTGAGGAGAGAGATGCCGTCAGAGCTGTTCACCTCACCCAGCCAGCGCTCAAACCTCTCCTGATGCTCCGGATCTGGAACAAACACAGTCATGGAATATCGTGGTGGAGAATGGCAACATCAGGCCCAGAAGAATGACAGTTATCAAAATCACCTGCTATTAAAATCCCAATGCAGTGGGGGCTCCAAAGTGCATTGGAAATTATATAGAGATTGTATTGTATAGGGAGTTTATGATTTTGAGTTTATGAAAACTATGTTAAAGTAGCTTAGAAAGCTGTTATGCCGCATTGTGTTACATCTACATTCAGCTTTTAGTGCCAATCTGGGGGTCGAGATCAGAGTAATGCCCACGGTAGTTAAATTTTTCAGTTTCTGAGCAGTAATATTTTAAGGAGGGGATGTGTGTATACCTCTGAGAGCCTGCAGGCAGGTGTGTGTGCTATCTGCAGTGCCGAGTGTCTCCAGTCCGGCTGTCTCAGCACACTGCATCACATAAAGGACCCTCCATAGCATGGAGCTGGACAGAGTCCCATAAGGCATCTCGGACATGAACAACCAGATGCCCAACCTGGGAGAAGAGGCCACACAAAATGAATGTGAAAAATGTGTTTGGGGTACTTTGGCTGGGAAAGGCGGTGTAAATCATTTCCGGTTAAGAGACGCAAACGTGGATGAGAGCTGACCTCTTGTTCCTGAGTACGTGTAGGACAGCTCTGAGGAAGAGATGGTCATATTCCAGCTGCAGCTTGTCCAGAGACAGAGAGTGTGTTTGAGAGCTGGGTCCACCAGAACCAGTGACACTCACGTACTGGGCCCAGTGGTCACTGACATAACACACTGTCATTCTGAGGGAGGAGAAAGAGGACACAGAAAATCATCAATGTCATGCATTTATTAGACAATAATAATACTGATATTTGGACAAAGAAGTGTAAGCAGTTTGTGTTTGCCCTGATCTGGTGGTGCACGGACCGTATACTGTGTCCTATTCGTTTGACTAGCTGTCTGTATCGGGCCCTGTTGTAGGTTCGTAGGCCAACAGCTAGAATTTCGATGAGAGACGATGCAAACGCAAACACACGCATCATCTTCTGACTGGAGCAGGCCTGGGGCTCGTACACACCTGGAATAAGAGCAGCCTGTCAGTTCACACAGTGATTCAGCCGACAGACTGACAGGTAGGACAGACAGACAGACTCACTACTCACCCTGCTTGCTCATCCCCAGCATGTGTGAATAGAGCTGCTGGAAGGGGAACTGGGTCAGCAGGGATATCAGGTCCTCCTCACACAGCAGCAGCCAGCTGCTGTCTGGGTCCTCGTCCTGGACACAGAGAAAGACATTGTAAGCAGACCTTGAATCACCACAGACGTTTGAGAAAGTACACCACTAGGGGCTGTGCTCAGCAGTGATTTTAGAACAGCTAAGGGGCATGACATGATGCGGCGAGAAGGGAAGGCATGGAGTGGAGGCTAACTGCTTTTATAAAACAGCATTAACACCATTATGTTAAAAAAGAAAGAGCGCAAATGTTCAGTAAATCTTTTCTATTTAATCAACAATAATTAAATTAAAATGACAGTTAAATGTTATTCTTCTGCAAAGTAATACATTTCTTGAAGAGAATCAAAACAAAGTCGTTCCTAAGCAACACATTAGTGCTGGTAGGAGAGGTGGCTTATGGTTAGCGCATTTGATATTTAAATGAACTGTTGTGCAATCACAGCTGTGCCATTTATCAGGCTGATGAATGACAATGAATGTGACTCAGCCGATTAGAAGAAAGACGCAGAAGTATCTGTTATTATAAATCATCCTCTACACGTCTCCAACCCTCAGTCAACCTTCACATTTGCTTGACAGACATACAGACAAAACGTTTACCATCATAATTCTTTCATAATCAGTGAAGGAAACAATAAAGACACATTATTTATCAGGGGAATAAAATTAAGTTTTGGCACAGGTGTAAGGGTTTCTCATGAGTCAAGCTCATACTGGAGGCATACACAATAACAAGAGACCATACCATCGTTGGTTATTTGTTATTTATTTTTACTGTGAGCTTTTTCTGGTTCCAGCAGATGCATAAACCACCTGCATTTTCCCTCCATCTAAATATACCCTAATTTTTTTTCCAACAGTGGTGTGGAAGTTTTGTGCCTTTTCCTAAAACGTATTCATTACCTCCGTACACTTACCTCCTCTCCCCCTTCGTCCACTAGAGTCCAGTTGCCAGACTCGGGTCCAGAGGCTGTTGAGCCCTGGTTCTCACACGGCTTCATATGGCCCAGGAACTCTGCACGGTGTCTGGGACAGGAGTCAGGACAGAGAGGCCAATGGTTACACATCAGGATGGTAGAATAAGGCAAAATATTAGACCCTGAAAACATGACCTGGCTTCTCAGGTGTGGAGTTCAGGCTGTTAAAGGGTTCCGTTAATCACCTGGCAGGAGACATGAGGATGGCCAGGGCTTGCATGAAGTTCTGCACTCCACAGGGGTTCCCCAAAACCTTGATCTGAAGCATAGAAAAAAACACTCCAGTCCACCCTATGTACTGCCATATTGACTATGATGAATCATAGAGGATTGTGTCTAACCTGTAGGAAGGGTGCAGCCCACTTGCCCACCCCAGCAGGACAGCACAGCAGATGGCACAGCAGGTACAGGTGCTCTCCTGACCCTCCAACATGCAGCAGCACTGCCACCTGGGGAGTGGACCAGAACCACGTGAGAAAACACAACAGACTACCTGGACCGCTGGAGCATGGAGTGAGGGGGTGCGGTAGTGAGTGAGTGTGTGTATACCAGTCTCTCCAGCCAGTGATGGATGTCTGTCTGGAACTGTGTGTCATCCAGGACTCTCCGCGTGAAGCTGAACAGAACACTGATGGCCTCTTTCAGGGGTTGGAGAGAACAAGGCTGCGTTTGGCTACCGGAGCAATCTGACAACACAAAATAGACAAATGGCAGGAATTAAAACCCTATGACAGTTTATCATTCTATATGAAGGATGTACTACATAATAGTGGCATGAGTATAACTGATATGCATGTGTGGAACAGTGTAATAACTTGTCAGCTCAAGGCAAGTATAATTTGTAAGACTCACCTTTTAACAGGCGATACAAGTATGATTCCACCTGGAGGCGTGACAGCAGAGCAGTGTACGCGTGCAGCGCCACCTTCTGATGAAGCAGTTCGGTGCGAGCATCAAACAGTCTCCTCAGCTCAGCCAGCACACTCTGGCTAAACTCAGCCTGCTGGAAGCGGTGGTACCCGCACACCTTAGACTGGTCTGCACACACACCCTGGAGAGAAGAAATTATATTGAAAATGATATAAGCACAGAAGGTTCAGAACTTCTCCACTACATATTTCTGGCCTCTGTTCTCACACACACACCTGCAGTGTAAGCTGTTCATCTCTGAAACTCCAGAGGCGGTTCTGCGTGCTCTTGCAGTCAGAAGACTGCGTGTGTAGCTGTGTGTGTGACTGGGTCAGCTGTCTGCGGCAGCGCCAGTAGTTCTGCAGCAGTTCGGTCAGTTCGTGGCTCTCCTGCCGGGCCAGAGCACAGAACTGGGCTGCACAAACTTCAACGCCCTCTAGCCACGCTTGCACCCCCCCACCTGGCTCCCAGACACTCAGCTGCTCCAGTGAGAATGCCTGCAGCAGAAGAGGAGTGAAGTTAGTTTGTTTTGCACATGTGTCAGTTGGTGCTGGTTCAGGCTCAGACTGGAGTCAAGTAGCAGAAACACTGTAAGTGAACCCATATGGCAGTTTCCTTTTGAACAAACCTCTACCTGTGTTCATAAGGTTAAAAAGATTACCTGAACATCTGGAGCTGTTTGGGGTAATTCTGGGTAGAGTCTGCTCCTGGAAAGTTCAGCTACAGACTCCAGAGGCTGCAGACTCGGAGGAGATGCTTCCTGCTCGGCGAGAGCCAACACTGCAGGCCCCCTTGTTCCACAATTCCTCAGAGCTTCATCACAGAGCTGCATCATGGGGCCCTCCTCCAGTGTAGGGAGCGATGGGTAGAGAGCAGGGGCAGTGGGGGCTGTTGGGTTCTCAAGCTGGGTCAAAATATCAGGTTGAGTCCATGGATGGTTTTCTCTTCCCACCTCAACGCTCGGTGCAGCTTGAAGCTCAGCCCCCTGAGCCTCCACTCTCCCATCATCTTCTGTTTCTGGCTCAGTCGGATGGACTGCAGCCTGTGAGGTTTCCGTTGATAAAGTCTGTGATGAGGAGGTCTGCTGCTCCTCAGAGGGCGGGTTTGATGGCTGTGCCTTGGTCTCAGGCGGCCGTGCAGGGTCCTGCTGCTGCTCCTCTGTCTCCTGATAGGGCAGGCTGAGGGGGATGTCAGTGAAGCCAGAGCTGGAAGCCTCTTCACAGACAGATGAGGGAGCTGTGGCACTTTTGTCTTCCTCTGCCTGCCTCTGCTTCCTGGCCAGCTGAAAGTGCACAAAACAGTTGGAGATTAAATTGATTTTCCTTGGTTCTATAACAACTCTGGCTCTGCCCTAGTTTTGAACATGTGAGGATCAGCATGTGGCCAAGAAGCTGACATAATAGTGAATAGAACAAAGTTTTACTACCACTGTAATATGCTTGGTGGCCCAGCACTGTCAGTTCACAGCAAAAAGGACCTGAGTATGCTTCCCAGCCCTGGGCCTTTTTGTGTTAAGTTTGCATGTTCCTTGTTTGCATGGGTTTCCCCCCTCCAGTTTCCTCCCTCATTCCAAAGACAAGCAAGTCAGGTGGATTGGAGACTCAAAATTGCCCATAGATGTGAATGGAAGGGTGTGTGTGATCATCTGTCCATCTGTGTTAGCCCTGTGATGGACCTGGGTGTGTCCCTGCCTTTTTGCCCAGTGTATGTTGGGATAGGCTCCAGCCCCCCCTCTGACCCTGAATAGGAAAAAGCAGGTTAAAACAATTGATGTTTGTAAAAGGCTTGGTTTAATCACCTGAGACTTCCCGCTGGTCTTGGACTTGGTCTTTTTTGGTCTCACAGCCTCCATCATTAACGTCTGCTCACCTCACCTCACCTCCTCCCAGCTCAGATCACATTCGCATACAGTTGGCTAAAGGCAAGCCTGATGGAAAAGATGCTGGTCAATTGAAAACGAACAGCCCTCGTTCATTAAGCGGGTTTCCACTGCGTGCATCACCTGAATGCGCACAAACAACAACTAACGCCAGTAGCTAGCGTGGTCAGGGATGTAGATAAGCAGCTAGTGCCTGGCTGTGTTGTCAAGATAAACACTGTCACTGGCTATGAGCTGAACACTGTTGTGGGACTCGTTGGAGAGCCTCACTGGCAGAGGGTAGCAAGGCAATGGCTGACACATGTACTGTGCAGTCCAGACGCAATGTTCCAGTGAAGAATACTGGGAAAACGAAACTAACCTTTTAGTCCCTCCTGTCGTCTTCGACAATTAAGTTACACAACCGAAGACCCTTGGCACAGCTAGCTAAGCTAACGCGCTACCGTTACTTAGCTTGTTGCGTTGTCTGTCTTCCACTTAATTTATTCATCAGGAGGTCGTAACATTTCCTGTTACTGTTACTCACATTGTCACTATTATATTTCATCGCGTCCAGGCGCCTGACATGCGGCAGCACAGTCCGCAGATCAGCTGTCATTTGTTTTGTTTTGTTCCTGGAACTCTTCTCGTCTCGAAATAGTGGATCACGTGACTACTCCACCTCTCTACGGAGAGTCAGACGGTACAAAATAGCGTCTTTCCTTTTCCTTCCACTAGCTTTTGATGCGTTTTCTTTTGGGAGTGCTTAATTAGGCTACATTAATGTAAGTAACAGTATTAAAGTAATCTAATTGCAAATAATTACTGTCACATACATGGAGTACAATCACAGTATGAGTCAATTTGGGGGGGGGGGGGGACCCGTTCTTCTTAAAAACTGGGTTCGGGTACGGGTTTAAAACACCACCATACAAAG
>OMOV01065960.1:8218-20230 GCA_900312565.1 Beryx splendens | reverse complement strand
GAAATCTACCATATGATGCACATGTCTAAACTACATCTAATTATGAAAATAACAATGTTCATTAACTTTAACACTGGAATTACAATACCATTGAATTTAATGGTATGGCTCATACTCCGTCAGACTCAGTCGCAATCTCAGATTACACAAATTAACGACACAATGAAGTTAAAGTTTCTCAAGAATACACATTTCTCGAGAATCATTCTCTGACACATTAAAGCAAACATGAAATGATTCCTGATATTCATCAATGCCCAGTGTCCCAGATTTACTTTTTGGCTCATCTGTGAACTAAAAGAAAATTACTTACCACAAACAGCTTTTACTGGCCAAAATAATAAAACTATGTATTTGTCATAGAAATATCTAACCACTCCCTTTTTCAATGCTATTTTGTGTATAGAAACAGGCAAAGACCAAACATTTGAAGACTCATGTGAAGACATTCAGATGTTATTGGCTCAAAGCGGGATACCAGCCGGTGGGGCAGGCTTCACTGCCATTTGTTGCTTGGTGGATGTTAATTTCTGACCCTGCCTACGCCATACAGTTGTGCGTTTCAGTGCCTTTGCGTTCATTGTTACTGAGGAGACCTGCTATAGTGTGAATTCCAGATAGTGACAAGGCTTTCCCTCTGTTAGCAGAGCGTTAGCAAAGAGGAAGTAAAATAAGTAAGTACATCTGGAAATGTAGCCATGCAACATGCCATTTCTGTTTCAGTTAAAGAAATGGATAAAACGTTCTTTTCGTCTAACTGATTGAAGTTCCCTGTGGAAAGAAACACAAAAAAAGCTAAAAAAAAAAAGCTTTCGTGGTTCTCTCTTTCTTTTCTCATTCTTCTGCGTCCCTCCCGAGACGCAGAGATAAAGCTAAAGGTCAGTCTGCACAAAGTGCCAGCTCCTGCCAAGGTGTGGGAAGTCAGACTGCAGTGGGCAGGACCCACTGCCACATGTTTCCACAGAGTTACTGACACACACACACAAAAAAGAAAAGATAATCTTTTCATAGCAGTTGTTCAGTTGTACATAAGAAGTTTGGTGCATCTAAATTAACAACATGAATTTTATAACCACATGGTGGCCTAATATGTAAATTTGCTTTGACAATTACATTTTGAATATTCCACGATCAGTGCAGATAACAAGAAAGAACGGAGAGGAAAAGAGCTCTGACGTGTACGCGGAAAGAGTAGGAGGCCTCAATCACCACATACCTACGCTTAAGGTAAAACAAACAGACATAAGACATGAGTCTCTGCGAGTCATCTGGGGCAGAGTTCACGACCTGAGAAATGGACTTTCTGAAATGTATGTAAAAACAATACTGCGCATCCTCCACACCTGTGGCCGCAGACAAGTGTGTGTGGTCTGACCGTTTTTGTGTGTGTGTCTCCAGACAGCTTGCCAGACCATAAGGTCAAACCCATGGAGAGGAGGAAACGTAGGTGTGGAGGACAAAGCCAAAAGAACGCAGCCCCACTGAAAACGATACCACAACACATTGTGGGCATGGAGGGAAACAAAGCTTTCCTTATCAGTCTGGCCAACTCTCTGCTGCTGTCCTAAAGTCACCTTTTATTCCCATGGGTGAGAGACAATACCCCCCTATTACAATAATCTAGGTTATCTTGCCTTTTATTGCCTTTCAAACACAAAGGTTTAACTTCTACATCAAGTTTTTTTTTTTTAAATAATGGAGCATTTTCACTAACTTCATGCTGGACCTGACACTGCCCTCATACTATAATGTAACACATCATAAAAACTATAGCGGACCAAAATGTCATTTCAATCCCAAAATCAGCGAAGGTCAAGTCCCCATTTGTTTTTCTGACTCAAAATAGCTATTCTGTCCGAGAAAACAAGGAAGCGAGTGGGTGGGCACTGCGTATGGCAGCGAGAGGGAGAGAGGGAGAGAGAGGGAGAGAGAACCTCTGTATCTGCGTGTACAAGGGTGGTCAAGGGTCCTCAGTAGGGGAAGTGTGGGCATCGAGCACAGAGCTCGCCCCGTCAGCTCCCTCGACCAGCGTGCACAGGCGTCAGGTCAGATAAAGAGCAGGAAGTGAGAGGCGACAGCGGCCAGGCAGTCGCTGATAATCTGAAGGTTCCCATAAATAGTGGGCGCAGTATGGCACAGTGCGGCCTGAAAGCAGACGGAGGGGGAAAATACCGCATTCAATTACAGGGAACTGTATGGACTGTACGGCTAGAATACAACGGTGAAATATATCGGTAAGACTGCAGCGAGGTCTGAACAGCCTGATGTGGTTCACTCACATGACTGTTGTAAATATCAACCACCAAGACAAACTATAATTTAGCGGCGATGCACTGTGAGGTGTAACTGTCTGTGAAGCAGAGATGAGTGGGTGGATCAGACTCGGTATAGTCTCCGCTGTGGCGCGGTCGGGACTCGACTCTGGCTTCCAGTCATACCGCAGTTTCCCAGAGACAAGGCTCAAAAAGAAAACTTGAGCTACAGCTGCAAAAGCCAAACATGTAACCCAATTTGTTTTCATTTTCGCTGTTGTCATTTTTCTTATTACTGTCTGGTTCTGGTTTTTTTGTTTTGTTTTATTTATTTTTTTCTGTGTACCCGCAGTCAGACAGTATTATTGCACTACCTCGTGGAGTTGAAGACTGGAAACACAACAAATGAAATTGAAATGATCGTTACTGTCTTGGCCTGTCCAACCTCAAAGAGCTCTGATAAACATGTAGAAACTATTTGGTTTTAACCAAGCCATAATTCTCATAGTTCCCACACTCATTTGGACAGCAAATTCAAGGACTTTTCAGTGACTTTCCGTTAGTTAGACCTGTTAGTTGAAAGTCAAGCATTCAAAATTGGCCCGTTTTGGGAAGACATGCCATTGGTCAAAAGTAGACATCACAGAGACCTCAGTTTTTCCTCATGGTCTTGTCAAGTCAAGAAATCGTCATTTTAAAATTGCTGCTATATCAAGACAGATACCCAACACAGGGTTTTCCTCGGGATGTTAAGTGTTGATCCTAGCACAGAGAGAGAGAGAGAGAGAGAGAGAGAGAGAGAGAGAGAGAGAGAGGTTTCTCAGGTTTCTCCTGTGCTTCTGTTTTATAAAGCCGGAAAGGGAATCCCAGTGAAGGAGTCCCCTATCCCATGTTTAGCTTTACACTATGGGCCATGTGCATGTCCAGCTCCCAGTCTTAGTGGTTCTCTGCCTACTTATTAGTGCTGTGAATTATATGCACTTAAGGCCAATAAACATACCGGTTAGATGCCTTACCACCAGGGGAGAAACAGACGTGTCAAGAACACACAATATGTTGTAGCAGTGAATCAAAGCAGAATGTTTTATTTGCTGGAGCACTTAGTCACTACAGTTAGTGACTTCCTGGTATGTGAATGTATAGCGCACCAGCCTCCAGTTTGGTTGATGCTTGTTTGACTTCTACCGCACTGCCTGGTGCACACTGTATTTACCTTGTGCAGGGACCACCTAAACACTGTATATTGTAATTCCCCTAAGCACATATCTATGAATTCATGAATACATAAATAAATACATAATAGGAACCTTTAGTTCACATGTCTGAGTGTCACTGTTACCACAGCAAGCACTGTAAGATTATGTTCTTGAAATACTACATCATTGAATAAAAGACATGTTACAAGTTAGAATTTCCTTGTATCCATGATGTTGTGAGTATTTTGATTTCATTGGCCATTAGCCTATCTTGAAATATGACGCTAGTGGACAGAACTTTGGCGGTGTTTCTCGACAGCAACCTCAGCTTTAACGAGCAGGTCAAGAGGCTAATGCAGTCCTGTTTCTTTCAGCTGAGAAATATATCCAAAATTAAACCACTCTTATCTTCTACCGACCTGGAGAAGGTCACCCCATGTCTTTATCTTCTCTCGTCTAGATTACTGCAACTCCCTCTATTCCCGCCTCAGTTGAAAGTCCCTCTCACGCCTCCAGCTCATTCAGAACACAGCCACCAGGGTTTTAACTGGTGCCAAATGTAGATGCCACAGTACTCCAGTCCTTGCTCCTTTAAACTGTCACTTTCAGAATTGATTTTGACATTTTACTGATCACTTTTTAAAGCACGACTAGGTCTGGCGCCTGGCTACATTTCAGACGTTTTAACCCCACATGAGCCAGAATGCAGCCTGAGACAGGCAGAGCTCCTCTGGCTGTTCCTCAGTCTAGACTGAAAACAAAAGGTGATCAGGCATTCGCCATTACGAGACCCATAAGCAGTGCTTCAAAGATCTACGCCATGTAGATATGTATTTATTTGTTACATTTTGTTTTACAAAGTTAGGAAAGCAATGTTTAAGTCAAACCTGTTGCCTTACACATAAAAGAATGATCCCAGTCTCTTCCACACAGTGAGGCATACAGCTTATTAATTAAACACTGGTATCAGATCGTATCGGTCGATACCCAAAGCCCAGGTATCGGTATCGGTATATGATGCAAATGTGAAGCTGGAGACAGAACACCTGAACAAGAGGGTGCTGGACAGAAAGATGACAAGAAAAGAAGAGTATGGACAAAAGCCTATAGAGGTCAGGCAGCAGCTCTGGAGGGAAGACATGAAAGAAGGACTGGAGAGAATATAAAGATGGAGCAGCAGACTATACGTTAAAAAAAAAAAAAACCTGAGACAGAGCCACAGACTATGGCCATCAGGTTAACTGTGAGGATCGTTTCAGAGAGATTTTCCAACAGTTCGACATCAGTGAGAACGTTACCAAACAAGAGAGTTAGAGAACTGCTGCGTGCCAAGCCTGAGCCGAGGGAGAGGATGATGGCCGGCAGCAGAGAGGAGAGGAGGATCGAGGATGGGGAAACAGGCCTTCAATACTGAGAAATGTAAGAACACAGAGGCTCTGAAGGAGGAGAAACAACATCTGAGCAAGAGGGTGCCAGAGAGACAGATGAACAGAGAGGGAGAGGCTGGACGAGTCAGCAAAGGATGACTCAAACTGAAAACAGAAAACCAACTCGACACGAAAGAGGAAAAGGCAAAGAGTAAACAAGTAAAGGTTGCTTAAAAAAAAGGAGCAAAGAAGAAAGACACAGACAGAGCAGCGGAGGCTTAAGATTCTTGCAGAATCACCCGGTGAGACTGACAATGAAAAGCTGCATACTTGAGAGGAATGACAGGAAAAAGGATGAAAAACGTCAACAAATAATGAAAAAAAATGGAAAATGTCAACTTTCATAAGACATGAGGGCAAATAAAATGAAGACAAGCCAGGAGAAAGATGACAGGTAATTACTGGGAAAGAGAGACAGGCAGATGGCAGGAAAGCTGCAGCACAGGGATGAGGACATGACGCAGTATCATCAGCAGAGCCGAGATGGATAGATTAGCAAAGGAGCACAGGATAAATGTTGACAAAGAAAACAGAAAACAAGGAGAAAAGAAAGGAGAAAGAAGCTAAGCTTAAAAATGAGAGGGAGCAGGAGGAAACCATAAGCAAGTTGAGACCCAAGCATCTAGAGGAGCATAACCAGGTGTGAAAACTGAGAAAGAACAACAGCGCTACGACAAAATACTGGAGGAGAAATGAGTAGAAGAACACAGAGAAGTTGCAGAAAGTAGCAGAGAATGGAAACGTAAAGGGCCTTGCACTACGCTGCGAGGAGGAGAGACAAAGACAGAAGAAAACAATGAAAGAGACAATGAAAGAGGAGGAAAGGGCAGAGGAGAGAAAGTCAGAGGAGAAACGGAGGATGGAGGTTATGAAGCTACATGAGCAAAGAATACTGGAGAAAGAGAGGAGAAAAAAATGGAAGAAGAGCAGAAACAGAGAGTGAAGAAAAGAATGACGAGGACAGAAAGGGACAGAGACGAGAAAAGGATGAAAGCACAAAGACTAGAGGAGAGACTAAGCGATAAAGACAAAGATACAAGAGGAGCGAACGAGGGAGGATGAGAAACTTAACGAGCAAGAGACAAATAAAAAGAGTGGAAGAGGACAAGCGTGTCAAAGAGAAGAGAAAAAAGCCATCAGTGTGAAGGACTTTAGGCCCCACCAAAACACACATGAAGAGCAGCTAAGAAAGGACAAAAAGAAGCAAGAAGGGCTGATCAGCAGCTTCTGTGGGGAGAATTAAAAGAGGCAGCAAGACCACAAGAGCAGCAGCAGCCTAAACATGAGTTACACGTGGAGCACCAGAAAAAAACCTGCTGGAGCAGCTGGAACTCCTTGCATCTGTTAACCGGATATGGGACACAAAATATGGCTGTTGTTCATCGGATGAACAAAGGAAAGGGATGCTCACAAGAATCGAGAGCTGGTGTAAACCTAAGGTGAAACTTACAAGCTTAAAGATCAGTGGAGGAAGTGAGTAAAAGAGAGGAGAAATTAAATGCAAAGACAAGGCTGGTGGAGCAGAACCAGAGAGGCGAGCAAAGGATGGAAAGAATCAGAGTGTGGAGGAAGGGAATTTTAAACCCGATCAAAATACGGAGGAGGAAAAGCAGAAAGAAAAGGAACAGGGCAGAATAAAGGAGAGACTGGCTTTTGTGGCGACAATCAAAAGGGGCAGCAAGACCACAAGTGCAGCAACAGCCTGTAACACGAGTTACATGAGGAGGAGAATTTTTTTTTTTTTTAACTTAGCAGCAGCTGGAATTCCTTGCCGCTGCCAAACGGACATGGGACACAAAATATGTCTCCTGATCATCTGATGAGTCGTCAGATGAAGAGCCACAGAAAAAGGCATAAAAAAGGGATGCTTGGGAAAATCGAGAGCTGGTTTAAAACTCACCAAAACCTTCATTTTCCCCTACATTTTTAGCACCCGCCAGCATTGACGCTTTTTGAGCCCACTAAGCCAGGCCTCGAACATTTGCCTGACATGATTATGAGACTGAGGACTGATCAGCAAATGCTAGGGAAAACCAAAGGAGGCACCAGGACAACAAGCGCAGAGACAAGCTGAACAGCAAGAAAAGACCACTGAACATGAGCATGCCTGATTGGCTCCCAAACCTTTGCCTGTTATTAAGATGCATCACACATCAATTGTAAATAAAAACATAAACTATGATTTGTTCTCCTCTCCACATTATCTGTCTGAATAGAGTTACAGTAGCCTGGATACAACACACACACACACACACAATTACACACTTCAGAATTGGGGATGATTTGATCAGAATGAGTCAACACAGATGATCTCCAGTAAGATTTCTGTCTGGCGTCATGCTGCGAAACTGGAGTCCCCACTTAACCCTACGTTCTGTTTGACAAACAAAAAACATGGAATAATGTCACATTCATCCACCCAGACTCATCCAGAGTCCTGCAGTCTCACCTACCACAACTATCAAGAATCACAATCCCCATCTCCCTGGATTGGAGCTAGCCTGAAAAGAGCACCAACTGAAGGGGGCTGGGGTCCCTCCCCCAGAAAAATTTACTAATTTTAAATGCATTTCCTGCAATTCTACAGACTTTGGCATCACTGTTGAGCTTTCTTGAATACAGTAAAAGACTAAATCACCTTCACCAAAAAATGAAAATGAAGTAACATGTTCTGGGGGAACCTTCAAAGAAAGAACAAAATAAGGGGGGGAGAAACAACATAAATCTACAGTACGAATAGTAGAGATTGGAGGTGAAATCAGAGTTGCCAATCATCCCTTATGATACAGAACTGTGTCTTAACTATGAAAAAATCTTGTGTTCCTTCATAAATCACCAGAGTGAAAAGAGAAAATGAGAAAGCTGCATTTCACCCTGCTTGTGCTGTTAGCCAACAGGATAAGTAACAGAGAACGATGAGGACAAACAGTATGTAAATGTCCTCCTCATGTGTTGTGTGGTTGCACAGTGTGCTCTCTGTAGGCCTCTGTAGGCCATATCAACGTCACGAAGTGTGTATTTGTGCAAGTGAGTGTTCCAAATTCATTTCTGCTATGTTGGTATGTTAACAGTGCAAGGTCTGTTATCCTGTTAACAAGTGGGGAAAAAGTGAACACACAGTGAACATACCGTCCCCCACAAATGACGCAGGCACCCACTGGGCCAATCAGCAACAAGATGCCGCATCCCTCCAGGGTTCATTAAAATCAGACAAGTGTGGTGTAAAAGTTATGGTCTTTCAAAATTTGAAATATTGACATTTAATTGTAGCGTAACAGGATTAGTATCAATCAACACACGAGCTCTTTGACAGGACCAAGACCCACATTTTCAAGCAATCTTGGTACAGTTATTTTACAGTTCCCATGGCACTGTTCTCACCTGCCCAAAGAAAAGTATGTGAGTGAATGCTCCAGAGATCATATAAACCACTCCAAACAAACTTGGAGTGAACGTACCCTTAGTGACATCGGCACACGTACATGGGATTGGGATGCGGTATTTCCCATTGGCGGTGAAAATAAATTTGGTATCCTTTGGAATAAAGAGATCACAGACCGGCCAGGCTGGTAAACACGTGTGTGCTGTGTGTCGACTTCATGCTACGTGCTTTCTGAAGTTGCCTCTTGCTACCATTTGGAGACAGCAGCATACTAAGCTGCACAGTGCAGATGAAACGGTACATTTTCTAGTTCAGAACTGACGACACAAAACAATGACGATCAGTTGGGTATAAAAAGTCAAACAGGAGAAAACCAAAACCAATACCCCCTTCTTCTTTTTTTTACATGTTAATGAATTCACCGCTTCAAGCCATATTGCTCTGGTTTCTGGCTTTGAGAGAGAGATGGGCATGCTAACAAACATTGATTGGACTCACTGTCCTAATATAAATTCTGAAATTCATTAGACTCTCTTTTAATAGTCTCATTTACCCCAACCATGTACTCCATACTACCCTAGAGTAATTTAGTGAGTTGCAGCTGAATTCTCTTGAGTTGTCTCTTTAATCACATGACTTAAACAAATTAAACCAAGTAGTAGCACTGTAACACTTTAAAGCATGGAGCCAAAACATCATAGAGTGTGTCTACTTGTGGACCTCACTGTACCAGTTACATTGTAGTAGTTGGAGTTAGTAGTAGGAGAGTGTGCTGCTGGCAGGCTGAGCACAGATAGTATTACTTCTTACACAAGGCTGCTAACTTGTCTCCATGGGTGGCCTTCTCAGATACCACACACACACAAACACACGTGCATGCATGCGTGAGCACTGACACACACACAAACCAACACACAAGCATACATGCACATGTGCACGTACAAACACTCAGCCATTAATATTACATTATAACAGCCATTGTTATCCCACTCTTGGAGGCTGCCGCTGTGTTCTGGTAATTGTTGTTGGCCTAAAATTTCACTTCACTGTTGGCGGACGAACTGCTGTCCCTCTTTCACTTGAATTATCGGAAAAATGCTAAACCAGAAGACAAGACAAGGTGTTCGAATATTAAAAGGTACCATAAATGATTCAGAAACCAGGCGAGAGGTTTATGAACATACAATCATACTTTATATGTGACCTATCTAATCTGAAGAAATTTTGTGATGACCTGATAACTGAGAAAGCTAATGATCTGAGACTGCTGCACCTCGCTCTTGTGTCACACGTGTGGCTCTTAGTACTGTACTGAGATCAGGCTCAGTGTGCATCCACAATAACCATGAACATCAACACCTCAGCTTTGTATTTTCAAAATGAATGATGAACCAGAATTTGGCCTGCAGAACACACCAGATTACACTCAGTTTAAATCTGTTTGCTTGAAAGTCCTTTATCTGCAGGCTCATTATTTGTGTCTTTCTTCATCTTAGCAAGTGGCTTTCGGATATTTCTTTTTCCACCAATGATGGAGAGGTACTTAAACAGACATTAAGGAGGAGTAAATGTCTGACTAAGTCATCTAAAACACCTGCTCAGTAGCAGTTTAACAACAAAACCCCAAATTACATTTATCATTACAACTTCTGGGGTCATATTCATAAAATATTAATGTCAGGTTAAGTTCACCACCTGTTTTGTTGCTCCCCGCCTTTCTTCTGCTCCCAAAGGAAACTCGCCTCATTTTTGGTCATTTCTCTACCCTCAAATTATCTGGCTGGGAAAATATGTTCCACTTTTCAACTTCTGTGTGTGACATGTTCAAAAAAGACGAAAGAGTGAAGAAAAGAAGCAGGTGTTAGGCAAGAGTGGTAGTTAGCATTTAATGCAGACAGGCCCCCAAGATTCTTAGAGCTGCGACTACCACACACACACTCTAGCACACAGTGACAATCACAGTCCCAGTAAACATGAGCAGGGATAAGAAAAAGAAGACACATGCACATATAGGCACACCTGCATACACAAGCACCCCTAATAGAGACCCCAGAAAGCAAGGGGAGGTTGTCAGACTCTTGTTGGACATTGTTAGATGGAGACGGCCCGTCCATAAATCAGGGTTTTACGGCCTCTACGGTGCTCCTAAACCCCCTGGCCTTCACCCTCTGGCCTCCTCTACCTGCACAGCGGTCCCAGGACCCCCAGTGACCTGCTCCCTACAGGCAAGAGCATCCTACCACAAACCAAAATCAGCTGAGAGCGCCGAGACCTGCACTCCATCAAACCTGCATGGTAGATCACTGTGTAACGACCGCCTTAGCACAGCATGTGTGACTCTGTCTGAATACTTGAAGCTTTGGTCAGTGGCAGGCATTTGGCTGCATGAAATCTAGCATGAGGTGTGCTTAAAAGTGGGGAATTTACTGTTTATATTAACGCAGGCTAGCCCCACCTTGTCTCTCACCTTGTTTGTACGACAGACTTTCAATTAGTGTACCTTTTTTGCGTGATTCCTATCTGTGGCTTTTTCAACAGTGGCCCGAAGGCAACCCCGCCTTCCTAATCCTGCAATGTAGAAAGACTATAAACCTTATCTTTTTAACAGCCCCCTGTAAAGCATTAGACTTCCTTTCTATTTTGTTGTTTGTTGTTAGATGCGTTTATCCTCAGGGAATAGTGATGAGAGGGAAGTGAATGATCTAATAGGAAGGATATTGTGGAATTCAAGGGCAGACCATTTACTAGTCCTACATGACTGAGGCTGACAGCTTTCCAAAGGTCATCTTCAACGAAACAGTTGCTTCTCAAACTAGATGTTCGATACTGTATGACGGATCCCTGAAAAAGTTAGCCAGTGCTGCTGCTCACCGAGATGCCTTTGCAGATCTTCTTGTATGAGAGACGACAGTGATCTGGAGTGAGGTGGAAAGAATACATCTCTTTTTCTCCTCTGCTTCCTCCTCCCTCTTCATCCCCTGTCAGGGCTTGATGAAGATCTTCGACATATCTCTCCCTTTCGACTCCCATGTCATTTGTTTCCCTTGTCACCTCATCTTCTGAAACTGGACACAAAGGTATTGGTTAAATTTCTCGTTTTCTATGAAAGACTGTTTTGGGATTGTTGCCTTATTTGAAAGCTGAGGAACAGAGAGAAACAGCAAAGGAGGGAGAGATAGAGATAGGGGATGGCATGCAACAAAGCCGAATCCAGGACGGTCCGGGTACATGTGCCTCGACCAACTGAGCCACGAGGACACCCAGTTAAACATCTCTTGCAGCCAAAATCCATTTGACAGTAGGTTGCGTAGCGAGAACATAAACACGAACTATGCAGTAATGCATGAATGCACGTGAAAGGAGATTTGGAAGGGAAGCATGAAGAGAAACGGAGCAGAATGTCATCAGCTGTTGCACAGCTGCTCACATGGGTTGAGGGTCCCAATTAACACATCAAACACAGAAACACAGGAGACCCAGAAGCCCATACACATATCTGTCACAACCCCATCTCTGCCTGTCAGCTCCGCAGATGGACAGCAATAGAAAATCTAGGGAGCAGTTATGTTCCAGGTGTCCTTCCAGGGCAAGCATACTCATGTGCATATGCAACCACACACACACACACACACACACACACACACACACACACACACACACACACATCAGATCAGATTGCACTGTCACCGCAAAAAGCATAGTAACCGCAGCATAGGCACGCTCTCTTTTCACAACAGGTCAGATGTGTGTGCAAC